>VWZT01011458.1:271774-288363 GCA_013397055.1 Pachycephala philippinensis | reverse complement strand
GAACACCCGGAGCTCCCAGGACACCCACGGAACACCCGGAGCTCCTGGCTCCCAGGGCACCCATGGAACACCCAGAGCTCCCAGGACACCCATGGAACACCCGGAGCTCCTGGCTCCCAGGGCACCCATGGAACACCCGGAGCTCCCAGGACACCCATGGAACACCCGGAGCTCTCCCAGGAGAGCTGCCTGCAGCACAGCTGGAGCTCCCAGTCTGGGCTGGGGTGAAATCCAAGCACAGCTCTGCCCCATCCCTGCTCAGACACCCCACCAAACAGCCTCACCCCATCCCTGCCTCCCCCTGCAGCCTCTCCACGCCCAGGATGTCAAGGCTGAAGCACCTGATGGATTGGGCCAATTACTGTATCTCAGACATACAAGTCACACTAATGCACAGCAAATACGGCTCGCCCTTAATTACAGCTGCAGACATTTGTTTTTCTTAGTAATTAAAATGTTCTATTGTGCTTAATACTGTTATCTGTATTCTTTGGTTAAGTGCAATTTAATTTGCTTTAAGAAAGCTGGGTATAATTTAAAATGAAAAATGTATCCCTTCTGCTATGTTTTTTTCCCCCCTAATGCTATTGTTTGCCATGACTGCAGATCCAGACACAGCAACTTCTGAGTTTGTTCACAAACTTTCTGGAAGGTGATGCTGTTCTAAAACCAAAAAACCTCATTTATTTGTGACTGATTCTGGAAATTTCCTGGTTGCTGAGGCACTTAGTGGGATAAAGGAGGTACCTGAAGCATTTCCAGGGTGAAGGAGCTTTCACAAGGGAGGCAGAGGTTGCACTGGGGTCCCTGGAGTCCCCTGGTCACAGCTGAAGTGAAGTAATGAAAAATATGGATTAGAATCATGGATGGATTGGGTTGGGTGGGACCTCACAGATCCTCTCATTCCAAATCTCCTGCCATGAGCAACCTTCCACCATCCCAGGTTCTTCCAAGCCCTGTCCAACCTGATCTTGGACACTTCCAGGGATCCAGGGGCAGCCACAGCTCCTCTGGGCACCCTGTGCCAGGGCCTCCCCACCCTCACAGGGAACAATTAATTACAAATTATTATCAATTAATTCAAGACCAGCTGATGGATTTCCCCTCCAAGGCGAAAAAGTGAGAAGTTCCCCTACAAAAGGGGAAATATTTTTGGACGTTCCACATTTGAGAGAAAGAAAACCCCAGTGGTGTTGGCAGCAGCTCAGTCCCACATCCACCTGCGCGGGGAACCAGAAAACTTCTTACTCGTAATTTTTTAACACAAAAACAGGCCTGCAAACATAAATTTGGTCTGTCATTGAGGTTGTTGTTATTATTTGACTTGTCACAGGGCAGAAAGGATTTCTTCCCTGCAGGAAATGGTTGTATTTTTCTGAGCACACCATCCCCTCTGAGGCCACAACCCTCTGGAACGATCCAGGACAGGAGGCACAGGAAGGAGCAGAGTTCCAGCAACCACTCAGGGATGAAATCCTGCAGCCTGTGGGACTGGCTCCCCTCCGTCCCACACACACCAGGAAGGGATCCAGCCCCAGAGCTTCAAACCACACTTTGGCTGACTCACATTTGTGCAGAAAAGGGGTTTTTCTGTAAACAGCACGAGCTCGGAGGCTCTCGAAGAACGTCCTCGCTCGGCTGTGCTGTGCAAACAAAGTCCTTTCGAAAGCCTCTCTCCTCAGCCTCGTGCCAGCAGCTGACTTTCCCCATCTCACAGGGTCACAGGAACTGGGATGTTGTGAAATCGCTCGCCAGAGATGACCTGCTTTCATCTCAGCTGTCATTTCACACACTCGAGGAAGGATGGAGCAATGTTTAAACATCATCCGCTCCCTTCCTGTAAATTCCTGCTCTGTTTTGACTCCTTATCTCGAGCTGGAGGATCTCAAACTGAATCAGAGCTCCTGCTCTCCCTGCATGACTCATTAGGAGAGCACAGAAATAAAGGTGTCAATACTCCCTCAAAAGAGGTCACAGTCTGCTCCAGAACTTTGGTTCTTTAGCTCAAGAACTAAGTTTTCCCCAGCCCACCTTCCACACACAGGTTTGGCTTGGTCAGGCTATAGAAATGATCTTCCAAAGCAGATTTTTGCTCAGCATGAAATACAATCCTATTCAAACCCAGATTCCAGTATCAATATCATCTCCTGCTGAACAGAAGAGGTTGCCCAGGGAATTGGTGGATTCCCCATCCCTGGAAATATTCAAGGCTCGGTTGGATGCTGTTGTGTGCAGTTTTTTCTCAAATTTAGAGAGACCCAAACTTCGCAAAATAATAAACATTACAAACCCTCACGGCACAGAAACAGAAAATTGAGGGAGGAGAGTGGTGCTGTTAATTCGGAATAAACTTTCTTCCTCCCCCAGAAAGTATCCCAAAACCCACACAGTTAATGAATGAAGTGTGCACTTGTAATGAGGATAAACCGAGCAACTTCATGTCACTACTATGAATATTTCACACTATTTAATGACAAAAAGGTCAACTTTCAAACAGAAAATTTAAAAATGGTGTTAGGATCTGTAACTCCCATTGACTGGCAGTTTCAGGGACCTCAGTGTAGTTTAAACCCTTTACCAGGGTCTCTTCTTGGCTGTTTCCCTGCCATTGCCACCCTCCTGTGACTGTGGCTCCTTCCACTCTGAACCCATCATACAGCTGTGAATTTATTCCACTTGCCACTCTTAAATCCTAAACTAGAAAGGCACAAACAGAATTCATTTCTTTTCCTGTTTCTGTTTTCGTGTTTATTTTTTTCCTCCGGGCAAACCAAACTCTGCCAGAATTCTGTAT
Organism: Pachycephala philippinensis; assembly: GCA_013397055.1. NCBI lineage: Eukaryota > Metazoa > Chordata > Aves > Passeriformes > Pachycephala > Pachycephala philippinensis. The sequence goes on along the minus strand of VWZT01011458.1, from coordinate 285,569 downwards.
TGCAGCACTGACCTGGGGTTTCACTCAGCCAGCTGACACACACTGAAACCACAACTCGTGTTACACCCTAAAATCACAACTTGTGTTACACACTAAAACCACAACTTGTGTTCTCAGCACCAGAATTTACCATGTGCTGGTTAANCTAGTTCTGCACAATTAATAACACAGCCTAAGCTTTCTCCTCTGAAAAGCAACAGTTAGAAAACCAAGCTCTGTGTCAGGCCACACAAAATACTTTGAAAAGCAATATCTACAACTGCAATTTTCCAGCAGAGACCAAAACAAATTAGCAGCTTGTATTCCTCTGTGCTTTGCTAATAATTTGTTTCCAGGGCTGTGTCGGTGAGCAGGGGAGGTGTAATGAGGGGCAGGAAATAGGAACAGCCTAATTAAACTGGGGTGGGTTGGAAGCAAACCATCAATCCTGCTTAGCTGAGCTCGGTGGGCAGTGCTCCCCCACNCAGTGCTCCCCCACGTGCAGGCAAGAAATGATTTTTTTTTTAATAATAATAAATTAAAGGGCTAAGCAGAAGCAGGACGAGATTTGCTTTGACCTGGATCGTATTTACACAAGTTATTTAGCAAAATTTTTACCTGTCAGAGCCTGATCCAAGAGAAGGGACCAACTCTGTTATTTACGACTTATTACTTGAAAAATCAAATGAGGCATCAGTTTCAGAAGTTACAGGTTTAAGAGCAAGTCACCATAACTGAAAAGTCACGAGTTTCAGAGTTCCATGGCAATTTATAACTTTTTAGTCCAATAAACAGTTAACACAAAACTTTGTTTTGATTTTATAACCTATCACCTTTGGTACTTTTTACTGCATTGTGTCTGTTCCTTGGCCAATAACTTGTTAGCTCACGTACACACAGATACTTCTATTATAACATCTAAATTCTTAACTTAAACTATAAAATCATATTATCATACTTAAAACCCTTCACCGTATCACCCAATACATTTTTTTACTTATAACTATAGAAACATAGGTTTATAATTTTTCTGCTTAAGATCTGTATACCTTTATGATTACATCACCCCAAGCTCTTTCCAGGGCTGTAAATTAAACTCATCAGTGTTTGTGGGGACTTCTACTCCTCTGTTTCCCACATCTACCAAGTCTGCCTGATGTTACACCCCAGCACAGAGAGCAGTGTATTCATCCCCAAATTTACAGATCTCTGTGGTGCATGGAGGAGCAGGGCACAGAACAGAGCTGAAGCACAAGCTGCCTTCTCCTTTATGGAATTAAACTACTTCGAATCCACAAAAACCCACCTACGTTTACGGATCAAGGAATTTCTGGCCTCAGCAGCAATATCACAGCAAAGAACAGCAGCATCAGCAAAACTCTGTTTTCCACTCGGTTCACCCATGGAAAATATCCTTACAGTGGGAACTGTGCCTCACCTGCAGGAGGAATTCCCTGTGCCCTCCTCTGGCAGAGCCCTGCACTGGGAGCAGCAGCTGCTTATGGAAGGAGTTTTTCTGCTGGCTTTGGGACAGCAGAAAACATCAGTTTTCAGGAACACGAGCCAAGGAGGAGAGTTCCTGGGTCAGGAGAGCTGCAGCCACAGCCCAGGCTGCTCTTTTTTGCACGCTGCTGTCACCTGGAGCCATTAATTTTTCACTCTTGGAGCAAACACAGTAACATCAGCAAAATGTTGCACCAAGGCCTCGTTCCACTCTCCTCACACCGCCAGGGAAAACTGCAGATGTGTGTCCATGGGAGGGAGAGAGAACACCCAAAGTGCCAACTTTTCAGGGGAATCAATCCCTTATATTTCTGGAAATCTTAATCCAGAGGGAAGTTATCACACAAGCTCCACATGCAGAATTTTTGAGGTGTTCATGCAGCACTCGTGGCAGACACAAGGGCATCTTCCTGATCAGGATTCAGCATTGCCACATTCAGGATTTTCCCATATTTCCCTCATTATTCCACTTGTTGATCCATTTGGATATCACAGCACAGAATCATGAAGGTTGGAAAAGACTTCCAAGATCACCAAGTCCAACTTTTGATCAAACACCCCCACTCCCACTAAACCACATCTCCAAGTGCCACATTTGCTCAGCTTTTGAAGACTTCCAGGGATGGGGACTCCACCACTTCCCCAAGAAGCCCATTCCAATGCCTGATCCCTCTTTCAGTGAAGAATTCTTTCCTGATATCCAACCCAAGCCTTCCCTGGTGAAAATATTTCCCTTTGTCCCATCACTGGTTGCCCAGAAGAAGCTGACCCCCACCATGCCATAAACTCCTGGAGCAGTTGTAGAGAAAAACTTGCTTAGACTTACCTCAAAAACTGTCCATAATATCAGCAGGAATAACACCAAATATTAACAGGAAAACCATAGAGCTTCATAGACATTCAAGAGAAAAAAAATGCATGTTTAAAACTACATTAAACCAGTGTCTCCTTCCACAGAGAGAGTTTTGGGGACCTGCAGAACATGAAGGGTTTTTCCAGCTGCACTCAATAACCCTCATTTGATCTGAGAGCTGCACCTGAGGATCCCTGTGCCCATCCCACCTCACAGCCACAAATGTATTCCTTCATCAAGGAACAAAATGAGTTAAAGCTTTGGAAGCTACTTGAACATGAAGAGAGCCAAGTGTATTTCAGTAAACACCAGAAGAGCTGAAATATCTCAAAATCCAGGAGACCTCTGCAATGAGATTCCAGAAGCCCAATGTGTCATGAGACTGGGGATGGTATCCTAAAATATCCCTGAATTAACATTAAATCTCCAGCAGAGCTTTTGCCCTGATCTCTCCGGGAGCCAGGCTGAACTTATCTATCATTTATCTGACATTAACATCTATTTATTTCCGAGCTGAGTTCGTAGCTTCGCTCATTACACAGAATTTCTTCCAAATAAAAAGTCTATCTGGTGCTAATAAATCCCCTGGCTCACAGTCACTGGCACAGCAGCTCTAATATCTGATGTAAATAATGCATTCAAGATGTTCCCTTAAATCAAGAGTTAGACCACGGTGCTGAGACTCCTGCCTGAGGGCTCGAAACCCCTGTGTAATATTAATTATAATTACCTCATTAAGCTGCTGCTTTAGCACGTTTACACCAAAGCAACGCCACGGAGGGAATCTGAAGGAATCACCTAATTCCTAAAGTAAATTGTGGCAGGATCTCTGTTCCTAAAGCACCCAGCAAATGTCATTCAGAACCAGTTAATGAGAGACACCAACCCCAAAGAACTGAAAATTGCAGGGAAGTAACTAAATAAAGCAGGGTTTCTTACTGCAGACAGAATTAAAAGGGATTATTATTATTTGTTTTCACCGTTTTGTCCCCAAAATTTGTGTTTTTAAGCCAATATCTTCTCGCAAACATCTCAGATCTGTGGCGAAGCTGACACCATCTGTCAAAATATGGTATCACTTTTAGGGCAGCGAATCCAAAAGGAGCAGATAATCCTAAAATTCCTGAAATGCCTGCAGTCAGGCAGGTTGTGGGATTCCCAAAATGGGGCACTGCACAGCAGAGGACTGGCCATGACCATGTGTGATAAATCAGCTGCCACATTGCACAACATCCCCTCTCCCAGCCGAACCTGGAACTCAACATCACCCAAGTTGTGTGTTCAGATGGCCAAAAACCACCCCAGAATTATGTTTCATGAAGAGTCCTGTCTTTGTGACTTTTTTTTCCCCTTTTTTTGTCAGTTCAGTCCCACGTCAGGCAAGAGGGATCCTTCAGAGCTGTGGGGAATGTCCTGACGATCAGGACTGGAGTTTTTCACCCCCAGAATATAGGAAATAAAGTACAAATGAAGTTCTTCTAGTCCCAGGATTAAACTGGAGAGGGAAAAGGTGCTGCCAGGAGAATTTGGAATACTACACAAATCCTTACATCCACAAACTACCTGAGAACATTGGTTGGAAGAAGATAGGTGAGTATTTCCTACACATTAATCACCGGTGGTGGGTTTGAGCAGGTTTAGCCTTCAGCTAATGCAGAGTTGAAGATGTAAAGTAAAGTTTTCCATAAGAAATACCAGGAGTTACCTGCTCAATCTACTTAAACTCTCCACAGGAGGCCTTATTTCCATATTTAAGTGGATTTTTTAAAACAGAACCTTTATTTTACCACAGTCAGGATAAGGCTCTTCATGGCCCCATACTTCATTTGCACCCAGAATGCGAAAATTTCCCTGTGGTTGTCCCCCAAAAGGCACATTTGGGGTGGTGAAGACCCTCTATAATACAGGATTTTCTATACATTATCTATATCGTTTTCTGTTTCAGCCTTTGCTTTTCCCAACCCTGGTTTCACAGGATTTTATATAAATTATCTATATTGTTTTCTGGTTCAGCCTTTGCTTTTCCCAAGCCTGGTTTCTGGAAGGAATTGTGCTGGCATGGGATGAGGTGAAAGCAAGAAGCATCCACAGCCCCGGGGTTCATTCCAAGACACAAACCCAGCCTGAAAAGCCACGGGGATATTTGAGAAGCCACCAGGTAAAGGCTGAACAAAGAGCCCTTCTCACAGCCCTCCCCACAAAGAGGCCAGATCTGAAGGGATCTGTTCTCACACGACGCAGACGTTCACAAAAATACACATTTTAATTCCCTTTCAACACCACGCTCTTCTTCACTGCTCTGTTTTTAGGGTATTTGTGGTGTTCCTGGAGTTATCACACACCTATCAGAGATGCACCTCTTCGGGTCTGGCACATATCCCAGCCTCGACCTGGAAAACTTTTCCTACTTCCCAATCCCTCCACATAAAACACAGGCAGGCACAAGAACACAAATAAATACAATTAAACTGCTTTGATATATGCACTTTTTGTCTTCTGAGCATCTTATCGAACGACGTTTGGGGGGAAAAAAAAGTGAAATACTCAGCTCTGAACCAAGCTGTGTCAAACTTATTGCCAAGCCTAACAAAGGGCTCCTGTGAAACGTAACTCTTCTGCGGAATATACTGTAATTGTACTTTTTGAAAGCGATGTCAAATCATTGACATCGACTTGGTGTTCCACGGGAAAAGTTACAATATATAGAAGCTGTAAATTAGACCCTAATCCAAACTTATCACTTTGATAGTTGTTAGACAGACTATTTGGGTGCCTATTTAGCTCTGTGATTTTTCCATGCCTTGTTCAAGCTGTTGTCTTTCCCCAAGATTTTCCAAATCGGATTTTCCGATCACCTTCACAACAAATTTACGTTGCATTTACAGCACAGCGAAGTTAAACTCCAGCCAGATCACACATGCAAACTCATCAAGGATTTATGAAGAGAAGAATCAGGGCCTGGCAGATGAAATCCAGGTTGCAGGAATTTGAGCAAATATTTGTGAGTTGCCAAGCATATTCCTGAAAAGCAAAATCCATATAAACTCCGAAGTGAGCAGTTATCCCATTTATCATATAGATTAGCATATTTTTTTAAAATTAATCTTGTCTAATTAATGATTTTTCATTCTCATCATGACACAAGGGATGCTGTGTCACAATCCAACCTATGTTTGCGCTAGCGAGCACTGACATCCAACAGCAGCATCCCAATGGAGAAAAATATCCATGCTGGGGGTCCCCAAGGTGCCACCCCAAGCACAGAAACATGGACATGACACTCCCAACCCAACCTAAAACACTCCCCTGAAAGCTGGAGAAATGCTGAAGGATTCAGGCTGGGCAGACATTGGCATGTAATGGATTTTGAGACACAAATTCCTCCAGTGAGGAAGCAGGATCTTGAGAGTCCCTTGTTAATCACCATCAGATGTTGAATGTGTTCATTATCACCTCCTTTGGTGCTGTTTCATGCAGCAGAGATTTCAGAGGGAGATTGTACCTTCCAGATGGGGATGAAAACATAACAACACTCATGTGCAAATAGAGGAGGAAAAAAGAAAGAAAAGCGTATTTTCCAGAGAAAACAAGTTCTTGTTCTCTTGAGGAGCCTCCCTCAACTGCCAAAACTACAACAACAAAATCCACTTTGGAGATCGATTTAAGGGAGATTTCTCAAAAGATGGTTTGGGGGCATTTTTCTTGTTTTGCTCCTCCTAAAAGAGTCACATGGCTTAATTAGCACAGGCCAAACAGGGGCAGAAGATGAACACCACCTCTGATTCCTGATATCCCAGAACTTCTCAAGCTGAAGACAAATTCACAGGGCAAATTTAAGGCTGCAAAATCACAGAGAACATTTACTGAGGGGAGAACATTTACTTCACAAAGTCTGAGGGACATGCTGAGAGTGCTGTGCCCGCTGACATCTCCCTGGAATTCCCAGGTTTTTCTGGAAGATGAAGGTGTCCTCCTTCAGATATTCCAGAGAAGCTGTGGCTGCCCCATTCCTGGAAGTGTTCAAGGCCAGGGCTTGGAACACCTTGGGATAGTAGGAGGTGTCCCTGCCCATGGAAGGGGGTGGAACTGGGTGAGTTTAAGGTCTCTTCCAACCCAAACCATTCCATGATTCTTGCTAGAAAACACCTTTTCCATCCCATCCTCTGGAAAAAGTCCCCTCAGTGCTTTCCCCCTCACATGCACAGCGTTTTACATCGGGTTTACATTGAGATCATCAGGACAGAGCTTCAAATGAAGAAAGTGGAAGCACTCTCACACCATGGCTGTATTTTAATAGTTGAAATTTTGAGGTTGGTGAGTGGAAGTTGCTCAGCGCATCAAACCCAGAATCCAAAGGGAGACACAACAAGGGAGACGAGTCCAGGTGCCCAAGAAACCCAAAAAAACAAATTGGCCATCTGCACCCGACCATTTATGGCAATTCTGCCGACTGCCACAGGAACCCCTCCGTGAGTGACCACGATCCAGATCTCTCCCACACCTTCACCACCCACAAACCTCTCACTGCTCCCCAAACCTCCCTCCTCCCACCCTCCAGCTCCATCCTCCCCACTCCTAACATTTCAAACGGCTGAAAAGCTGCCAATTTTTTTGAAGGCAACCTATTTCCAGAACTGTTTCTCTACCTCAAGCTCTGTAATTTCTCCCAAAACACCCCTCTGGAGCAGAGCCCAGGACTGGCAATATGTTCCCCAGGAGCAGGGAGAGGTTTACGTTTCAATACCTATTGCACCTGTCACCATAATACCAGGCGTTTTCCACCCACGGCGCAGGAGAGAATCCAAACTTCCTGTGGGATGTGCAAAACTCGCACTCAGCCTTGGGAGCCATCCAGGCATGGTTATCAGGGAAGAAAAAAAGCTATTTTCTGCTGGCTTGCAGGAATTGATGGCACCATTTAATGTCTTGTCTTTATATGCGAGTGTGTCTAACCCAGTTTCTCCACAGCTGCTGTGACGTAAATAAATTCAGTATTATCTCCCTTTTACATTGTAGGGTGGAATATAAATAGTCCTGGGCATAATTCAATGTTTAAGACCTCGAGTGCAGTTCACCCATCGAGCTGCAGAACACAACACAAAATATCTGACCTGCTTCAGGTATAGCAGGACAAAAATATTATCTGTGATCTGTAGACAGATCTCCCAAAGTAGGATGGTGTTTCTGGGAAAAATGGCATTGGGTTGATCATTTTTTTATCATTGTAAAATGAGACTTCGAGGGCTCCTTTAGAACAGTACATCCCCACTACAGTGCAGGAAATATTAGTATATGTTATACATGAAGAAGCCCTAAAATATCTACACTTGCTTTACAGAATTAGCTTCACTTGAATGGGAACTATGTATAAAATCCTGATTTTTTTTTCCCCCCTTCCACATCCTGTTACCTAATCAGACAAAATCATTTGCTCCAGCTGAATTTACTAGAGGAAAAAAAATGTATCTCTTGGTACCTATAATTTTACTTCAGGCTTTCCCTCTTAAGGTAGCAGTGTTTCAGCTGCAGGCTGGAGTGAAACCCCATCATCCACAGGAAAACCCAATCCACCCTTAGAAATACCCAACCCAGGAAAGGAGATACAAATTGAGAGGGTTTTTTCACCATAAATACAGCTTTGGGCAGCAAAACACCTCCTATTTTGTTTCAGCAATAAATCACTTCCCTGACTTGAGTTAGTAATGAGATTTTTAATCATGTGGATTGAACATATCCTGGAGTTAATAAAAAAGTATGGCTTCCTCTTTATCTTTAATAAAAGATTTGTACACTGCTCAAATGATCAGTATTACGTTTTTAAAGGACCTGAGATTGATGCTTTTCAATTCTCCTTCCTATTTTTCCAGGCTTTTATAATTCAGAGGTAATATAGGGAAGAGTTAATAATTCATGAGGTAATTTTAAGGCTTTTATTCGGAACCCTTTTGCCTATTGACTTAAGGATGTGCCATAAAATATCCAGGTATAACTATCCCAGCAATTTGCAGCTCTGCACAGATGAAATCTCTGAATTTATGCAAGTCAGGATTCGTGTTTAAGAATCAGAGCACATCATTCCAGCCTTGGAAGGGTACAGGGGGAGGAAATAGCTTCCCAGCACTATTTAAACGAGAGTATTTCATGTCTTCACACAGTTCTGCTTTTTCGCCCTTGTTTGCAGGTTTATTCTTGATGGAGTTATTTTTGCAGTTGCCAAGAGACAAAGGAGCTGGGGGAATATTTTAAAAAAGGTAAATTCTGCTGCACAAGTCCTGTGCTCCCACCTGCACGAGCTCCAAACCCAACCCTCCACTCTGGGGGAGCTCAGCCGGACAAAAACCAGATCCTCACAACAACAACAACAAGGGGCTTGTTTGAGATGAAAACATCAAAATTGGCTCCCAGTTAATACAATCTGAGAATATCCCACGTCAGTCACTAACTGGTGTGAAGCTGGTGCTGTTGGGATGAGGCAGGGAGGGACAGCAGGGTCCCCACAGCCCCTCTTGTCACAGAGCATCCACCTCCAAATGCCATTCCGTGAGCTGAATGGAGAGCTCATCCAAAAATTCCACAGAAAAGTGGCAGTTTTGGTTGTGCCTGTTACTAGTTTGCAATGGAGAATGGAAGTGAAAATGGAGTTTGGGTGTGTCAGTGTTTAATCCTTTCAAGTTCATTCATTTTATTTAAAAACGAACAAATAAACCCCACTGAATTTCTTATTTAATCTTCTTCTCTCAGAGTTGCTCATCAGACTGAGCAACTTGGTTACCTCCACAAAATACAGGATTAAAAACAGCCAGGCTTCAATATAGAATTTGATTTTGGGAAGGAATTCCTGGCTGGCCCTGGCACAGGGTGCCCAGAGAAGCTGTGGCTGCCCCTGGATCCCTGGAAGTGTCCAGGGCCAGGCTGGACAGGGTTTGGAGCACCCTGGGACAGTGGAAGGTGTCCCTGCCATGGCAGCAGTGGCACTGGATGGGCTTTAAAGTCCCTTCCAACCAAAATATTCCACAATTCCGTGGTATTTGGTTAAGGCTTTTTTACCTACTCTAAATAACCAAGGCATTTTTATCACTGTGCATTCTACTTCCAGCTACTGCAAAGGAATCACCCATCTCCCACAAGATTTCAGGGAATGCTAAGTAACAACACTAGACAGTAATGAAAATTGATGCGATGGGCTAATTCCACCTCTAACGAGGAAAACAGAGCTCAGGTGAGCACAGAGCCATCACTTACTGCCATGAGAAATCAACAGCCCCACCTTTATCAGCATTTCCCTGCATGGATAACCAGGAGATCCTGTGCCTGTTCCTCTAAATTTGCCAAATGGGACACAAATTTTACCATCCCAAGGAAAACGGTGTCTTTATGAACTTCCAGTGACATCAGCTGGATTATATTTCATTTCAGGCCAGCTCTGTGCTCCATCCTCTGTTCTCCATCCAATTCCCATCTCTGCTGGAGCCTCTCTGAACTCCTCTTCTTGGTTTGACCTCAGAGTCCCAAAAAACTCCTGCCTAAAGTTTCTCTTCTGCAGCTCCAAAAATGCAAATTGCTGTCAGGTTCTTCAGCTCCCTCTGAGAGACAGGCAGCATATGTCATGTGCATTATTCAGAGCTTTCCAGGGCTGCTTTTCCAGGGAGGTTTAAAAAGGAACAGCAAACCGTGTGTCAAACCCAAACCCTTTGCCACGATCAAGATAATCATGAAGTGACAGAAAGGCTAAAGCTGGACTAGCACAGGGGTTTATTTCTGATGTAACAGGGTGGCAACGCAATAAATTTAATGCTTTTTAGCCAGGCAGCACTGAAGGTGCACTTTACACAGCTGAGGTCTTTCGTAGATGAAACTCTGAGGAAAAAGTTCAAGAGGAACGTGGAAAATGTAATTTTTGTTATCCTGAGGAGCAGGAAAACCATGGCAGTGAAGCACAATGAGAGGAGTTTCCTTTGTGCTCAGCTGAAAAATAAACACATTTTCCCTTCAAAAACCTGAGAGCATCTCCAGGCTCTCCCAGTCGAGAGAGAAACAGGAATTTCACAGTGGGCACTCAGATTCTGGGAGCTACTGCCATTATCCCTCTTGGTCACACAAACACATCTCTACCCTCCTAAAAGAAATATCCTGGGAGGACTCAGACTCACAGAAACACCCCAAGAAGACCCCTCCTTACAGAGATTCTGTCCCCTGCATTTCCATGACAAACAGAGATAAATAAATTACTCAGGATTATGCAAACCGATTCAGTACACAACAGCAAAGAGGCTGTGCAAGTGGAAGTGTAAATTCTGTGATCCTTGTTTATGTTCCCAAAAATTCAGTTCCTATACGTTTGTTGAGGGTTATTAGAAACAACCCGGCCAACAAAGCAAACCTCAAACCCTGCCCTAACTGAGGTTTAAAAAAAAAAAAAATCCCAAACCTTTGAGTGACTCCTAGCACTCAGCCTAGAAGTGCCTGCCAGGAAAAAGGGAATTTTGGAGATGGCATCTCATCAATTTTCTTCGTTTGTGTCAGAAGTTGAGCAGCTGTCTCCTTACCAGACTGAAGTGGAGCCAAAAACCTTGTCAGGCAGCCGGAGAAAAAGCACTTCAGAGGAGCTCCTCTCCAAGACCCCAAAGGGTATCACATTTTGGAGCGGGCATGTGTTAATATTCCTACTCCAGTATCAATTGGCAAAGTTCTGCAGCAGGAGGGGGGAAAAAAGGCTGCTTTGTTTGTTTACACTGCCTGCTCGGGGAAAGCAGGATGCCACACGCACTTGAACTCCTGAGTTTGTTTGTTTATTTATTTATTTGTGGCCAGCAAAAAGATTTTAGCTTGATCTTCCCCTGAGCTGGTGAGGAAAGTGAAATAAGATTCAGCTCTGTGGATGCACCTGGACTTTGTGCAGAGCTCTGTTATTCCAAATAATGAAGGGATTTCAGAATAATCCCGGCGAGAGCTGTGCTTGAATCAGCCCCCAGCTCCAGCAGCCTGGGATTGGGAGAGACTGGGAAAATTCAGCTCTAAATTTGTGCTAAATTCTAAATTCTTCAGCATGTGCTGGGCTGGGGATCCTTCAGGGCAAGCCCCAGAGGAACTTTGTGCTCCCCAGCACGGCGGCTGTGACGAAGGAAGCAATAAAATTCCAGCAGTTCTTGCTCCAGGAGCATTGCCAAGCGGGATCCATCACCCTAAGGCACAGCTTGATCACACTGAGCCAAGTTATTGATCTTAATTCAACCCAGAGCACGAGCCAGGGAAGGTCCTGGCATCCTCCTTTTGTCATCAGAATCCCAAATATCCACAGAGCACAGCAGGCAGAGGGGTCTGACCTCTCCCAAGGCGTGTTTTTGTGCTCCTGTTAACCTAAAAAGTCACATTTTTCCCCTTTGTGTGTGACAATGCCACTCCTGAAGCAGATCCCACTGGGCAGGATCTGGGTGCTAGGAGGAGACAGGAACACCCTGGGATTTGCTGCTTTTTCCATGTGGGATGGGGATTCCTCAGACCGCGTTTCAGAGCAGGAAGAGTGGCAGGATATTGGTTAATTTGATTAATTTGGTTAATTTGATTTTGAGAGAATGGTTTGGGTCGGAGGCGACCTTAAATCTCATCCAGTGGCACCCCTGGCCACAGGCAGGGACAACTTCCACTATCCCAGGTTGCTCCAAGCTCCATCCAACCTGGCCTGGAGGATGAACCTGTCAATTTTTCACCATAAAGACAAAGGTGCCATGTACAAGGTGAAAAATAAAGTGAATAAATAAAGGAATAACCAGACATTCCAGATCCTCCTTCACCAACCATCTTCTCTCAGCCAGCTTTTCTCCAAAATGTTTATTTACTACACAGCCAGGCTCTTGGCAGCCTTCCCACTGCAAAATGTGCTTCCCAGATATTACAAAGTGAACTCCAAACGAAAAGAGACTTTTTTGTTCTTAGGTCTCCCTTTCTTCCACGCAGATATCACTTCAGAGCTGTGCCTTTAAGGCACAATTTTGCCCAGAATTTCTCAAATACTCTGTTAAAGAGAGATGAGTCCACAGACCACTGCTAAAAATGAGATTTCCTACGTGGTCTTCAGCAAACTACTTGAAACAGACATTTTTGCTTCCTCTGTTTATCAAAGCAACGCTTCCTTACTTTTCACAGGTCTAGAAATGCAAAAAAAAAAAAAAAAAGGAAAACTATATACATGAAAAATCATTGCTGTTGTACTTTAGCATGTTTAAATAATATTTTTAAAAATCAATAGAATAATAGACCAACGAGATTTTGGCATTCGGGTATTGCACGGTGGGAAATAAGAGATTTTTAGAGCTAGAAAAAAAGCAAAGAACAGAAAATAACGGTGATGCGAGTGGGTGATGTTCCCCTATTTCAGTACGGAATCACCAGAGAATCATGGAATGGTTTGGGTTGGAAGGAACCTTAAAGCTTATTTCATTCCAGGGCATGGGCAGGGACACCTTCCACTATTCCAGGCTGTCCAGCCTTGGACACTTCCAGAGATGGATATAGACATGTATATCCAATTATTTCTCCCAATGAACTTCCAGTCACAACCAAGACCTCTCCAAAATCCAGATATAAACACAAACCAATAAGAAAATAATGTGGAATAATGTGATTTAGCTCCTTTCCCTGCAGCCCAGCAGAGATTCCTGCTCAGCACTCTCAGACCGGAGCGAGCACATCCAAGAGGAGACAACCCCCGGCTCCGCACGGATATTCCTGCACGGATATTCCGGGCTGGAAGCGGCTGCTGACAAATTCCCGAGCTGCCAATGCACAGGGCTGGGATTCAATAGCCTCCCAGCTGCACACTTGGGACTTGTGAAGGCAGGGAAATGTGGGGATTGGCAGCGGGCTCTGGCAGATGAGCTCGTTTTACAGATGACACCCGGGGTTCTGCCAGGCTGACGTTGAACTCTCCTCTTGCTTTTTGTTGTTGTTGTTGTTGTTGTTGCCATTCCAAAGCTCCTTCCTGGAGCTCCCAGTGCCTGTTCTCCTGAGGCTCCTATTTATTTTCTGACTCTGCAAAGTGCTGGGATTGCTCAGCTCGGTTCCCTCAGCTCTGTTTATATGGAATTGACATGGAGTGGTGTTTGTTCTGGAAAAATTCCCCTTTTCTCTTCAGTAGTTCAGTGCATTATCCCATACCCCATTATCCCATATCCCATTTCTCTGTTCAAAATACCTTGGATTTCACTGCACGAGACCCCCTCCAGAAATAGCTGAAATGGTTCTGCCTGGATACTTGGGATCTTCCAGACCACTCAGAGAGAAGGAAAAGTTCCTGACTAAAGAAAAAAAAGGATTTGGAGTTGATGTCCAGTTTCAGCACTAAGGGCCAAGCTGGGCTGGTTCCATCCAAAACTGGGTGAGGTGGGAGGCTTCCAAAAAATCACAGGAATAGAATTCCAGAGTGGTTTGGGTTAGAAGGGACCTTAAAGATCAACTCATTCC
>VWZT01011458.1:253093-263448 GCA_013397055.1 Pachycephala philippinensis | reverse complement strand
AAAAAAAAAAAGAAAGGGAGAGAAAATTTATTTTTAAAAAAAGCTTATTCTAGGATTCAATTTCCAGTTGAAAAATCTGATTTCTAGGCCTTGGCAGAGCTGAGTAATTAAATAAATAGTCAACTCTTCCTCCTGCCTGGAGCAGCTCTGCTCACGCTCACACACACACAAAAACACTCCCTTAAATCAGCCTCTGATATTTCTGTGCTCAGCCAAACCTGCTCATCACGCCTCAGATCTCTATCTCTCTCCTAAAGGTTGATAACTGGATTTCCAGTAAGTTTTGAGTCAGGGATTGAAATACTATTTAATGCACCAGCTTGAAAATGGGCTTCTAGGAAAAACTGTCCAAGGAAAAGCTCAGCAGGAGTTAGGAAGGAGTCTTGATTCAGCACAGAAAAGCGGAGCTCACTCCCTTCCCCTTCTCTGGCAAACACCTCCAGGCAGCAGGTAGATATTTATATATTTAGATATTTCTTTATTTACATTTTCACAGCTTCCCTCAGAATCACATTCACGGCGAATGGCCCGTGCTCAGCACTGACAAGAGTTCATCAATTAAATAATTGCACCCTATTAGATTGAGCAGCCACAAATAAATTTGTGCCTCCAGTTCTGTGTGACCCTTTAGAGAATTCCTGACTTCCTACGCCCTCCTAAGATCCAGGAGCTGGATCCTTGTGGGGCCCTCCCAACTCGGGATATTCCAGGATTCTATGAATAAGCAGTTCTTTTACTTCTTTTTCTCCAGCTCCCTTATAATTTCAATTCTTTCACTACTGAATTATCATGAAATAGTGAATAATCATTCATTATTCATGTTCTCTGTGGCACTCTCGATTTTATAGCAACTATATTTTAACAACTCTTACAGCAAAGGGCGGAATGGCTGCAGATTTAAAAGAAATACAGAATTATAGATCATGGAATCATTAAGGTTGGAAAAGCCCTTAAGACCATCGAGTCCAACCATTCCCCAGCACTGCCAAGGCCACCACTGCCCCACGTCCCCAAGTGCCACATATATATATTTTTAAAATATTTTTCAGGGATGGGGACTCCACCACTGCCCTGGGCATTTCCACTGATAAATTTTCCCTCATATCCAATCTAAACCTCCCCTGGCCCAATTTAAGGCTGTTTCCTCTTCTCCTGTCATAAATATGCTCCAGGAATTGTTTATGAAGGTACCTAAAAACCTAAAATTTGCTTCTGTACTGCACGGAATAATTAAAACAGAAATACTTGGAGAAATTTGGGGCTCAGCAAAGGCAGAACTGCTTGTCATGTTTGTGTGAGGACTCAGAGATGATAAATCCCTGGAAGAGGCCAAAGCAGCATTCCATCCTCTTCATGAGTTACCTGGAACTCCAGGAGGTGGGAGGGAGGTGGACAAAAGATAAAAAGGGAGGCAGCTGATCCATTTCCAAGCCTCTCTCGTTCCTTTTAGGCTTTAGATTCCACATAAATATTTCTTTAAATGCACACATCTCCGTACCAAAACTACCATTTGAGAAGCTTCCAAAACTTGGCTTTTAATTAAAGCCATGAAAGTATAATGCTCACGCTGAATAAGTATCAAAAATAGAGACAAAACTGAGAAAATATGCAGGCATTTTTCTTGGGGTTTGTCAGGCACTGCAAAGACAATTAAGTTTCTTTTCTTCACTGTACATATAATACTCAGAAGTGAAAGCTTAATTAACTTGTCAGAAACTCTGGCATCTCTTTTCTTGAGCTGCTGAACCCACCTTCCCCAAAGACTTGAAGGGAAAATAAAAAAATAAAAAAAAGCGGAATGCTCGAGCTGAAATACCTGATCATGCATGACATTCCTGTCCTGTTCCACAGTTTGTCTGTCATTACCAGAGGGTTTTTTATCCATCTGGGTGAGCACACTCTGTTTCCATTTGTCTGGCAATGTCTCGGAGCTGAAGCTGCTCCGAGATGATGGCCCCGGTGCCGGAGCAGTGGGAAGTGCTGGTGCTAATTACAGCGTACACACATTCCTCAGGAAAATCCTGCAACTCGCAGCAAAATGGCCTCAATCACCTGGATTTTCCTGCTACTTCAAGGCCCCGAGCTCTGCTGGGAGCAGCAGCTGGGAAAGGAAAACTTTTGTTACCCCTTGACAGCAATTCCCCATCCCTGGGGGGATTTAAATCTGTGGGGATGTGGCACTTGGGGACACGGGTTAGAGGTGGCCTTGGCAGGGCTGGGGGAACACTGGGCTCGACCTGAGAGGCTTTTCCAACCTTAGTGATCCTTGGATTCTACATCCTCACTTCTCTGGGGAGACTGAGTGGGGTTTGGATGCAGGAAGAAGCAGAGCCCAAAAAATGAGGCCCATTTCTGCTGTAGCAGCCCCATTTCTGTTCCGTTCCCTGCTGGCTGGGACCTGCTTTTTGTGGGAATTTCACATTTCTCCTCACTGAATCCAGAGGCAGCTGTGGCCAATAAGTCCTGGAACTGTGCTGGGAGCAGCTGGAGGAGCAAATCCTGACCCTGCTTCCAAGATCCAGGAGGGTTTTAGGGAAAAGCACAATCCCACAGCCCTGCAGCATCTCCCCCCTTCCTCCACCCCACACATCACCCCAAAGAACCTTCCCTTAACCAAGGTTAACCCAACAAACCTAAAGCTACCACTTCACCTCGGCGAGTGCAGGAAGTGCCTTTCACATTTTTAGGGGATTTTTAATGCAGTTTTTCAACCTGAGCTCGCTTAAGTCTGAAAAATATTGTACTTTATCCTGCTGTAATCTCCTCTCCGGGATCTGCATGTTTAACCAAAGAGCAAAGGTCCAGGTGCTCCTCTGCATTAATAATGACCCAAAGTCTCCTCTTCAATAATGCAACACGGGCCAGAGCACAGCAGCCTTGAGCTCCCTCCTTTTAAAAACGGATTAAAACTTCCAGACAGCACAAGGGAGCAGGAATTGGTGGGGTTTTTCCAAGGTGAGGCGTTCAAGGGATAATTTTTCGCCTTCCATTATAAATCACCATCTTTAATTCCCAGCTAACTGAGCTCCTCTGTTTCCAGCACTATCCTAGGTTTTAGTGAGCTCTGGGGTTGGGTGCATGGCTCTGGCTGTTCAACAGGGATTCCAAGCCCAAGCAATCCTACATAAAACATCCTGTTACAAAACCCTCTCTGGGTCTCTTCCGATGGATATTAAAACCAAACACACACAGTTCTTAACCACTCCATGCTTCAGGTCTTTCTTCTTTTTTTTCCTTTTTTTTTTCTCTTTTTTTTTCTTTTTTTAAATAAAATTAATTTAAGTTTCACGTTCTCCAGACACTCACACAGACCCAACACAAGAGTTTCCAGAACAATTCTCTGGATAAAAAAGGGAGCTTTTCTGCAATGAATCATTTTTTCAACAGGCCTCTCTGGGCACTGCTGGTGGCTCGGAGAACACCTGGAATAAGCCTCTGTCTCTGTTTTTTTTTGCCTCTACAATGAATTATGATTCTTTGGTTTGATGTGTGGCAGCTCTCAGGAAATTCCTGGTTCAGGACTCCACACACCAGGACAGGAGCTCCAGTAGCTGCTGAGCCACATGCCTGGATTTATCAGCTTAAACCAAAACCAGGCAATGGGATGGGCTTAGAATCAGTGGGAATAAAACACACCTTGAATGTTCTTCAGGAAAAGGGCAGCTCCTTCAACTCCCATGCACCAGCTCCTGGGGTAAAACCCTGTATCTGCACTTTTACCATGTGCCCAGGAGGCCCAACCTTCCTAAATCATCATTTATCTGCTCTCTGCAAAATCCAAACAGAAAAATGAGCTGGATTCCCAGATGAACATAAACTCTAAGCCCTGGATGCTCGTTGGGAATTCTCCCCCCACTCCCACCAGCGTAGGGCAATAATCCTTCTCCCCACACCAGATTTAGATTAGCAATGGCAGCAGCATTAAAAGGGGCCTTTGGAGCAGGGGAACATGTGCTGGGAGTCTGGGCAGGGTGTTTACAACATGTGTTTTGCAGGTATTAATGCTCAGGAGGCACCGTGGTTTGTGAGGGATAACAGGTCCTGCCTTTTCCCTGCTCTCCTCCCACCTCCCCATCCCTCCCCTCTCTCCAGAGGCACCAGAAATCTTTAATTGTGCTACAGGTACATAAAACACCCAGCTGGGACACAATTAGTGCTCTGAAACACGGCAAAACCACATCTGGCAAACAAGTGAGGGCGCCCAGGGAGAGCTTCATTCCCAACTGGATCTCCAAGGGGGAACAAATCTGTTCTCCAGCCTGGCTGAGCTTTGCAGTTGTGCTTTGGGCTCTCCCCCTCCCATTTTTTGGGTAAAATAAACAAATCTCTCCCTTCCAAGACGTTGCATGAATCCTGCTCACATCCAGGCTGGCTCTGGTCCCACCTCCCAGCACCAGTGAGGTGTCTGTGGTCACCACTGAGGCTTTTCCAAACAAGCCTGGAGGTGTTTGTTCATCAAAGCCCAAAGCCCGCTGGAAACACAGGTTTCCTAACATCCAGCGTGCCCAAAACATTGAAACTTCACCAAAATAAACTTGGAAGTGGGAAGGGAAAATGGCCACGGTTTGATACAGGAATGAACCGTCCTGGAGTTGCTGCTTCATATTTTATGGAGATTATTCTGCCTGTTACACCACTGGTAGCTCTATATTTATATTTTATAAAATTTTCCTGTGTCTATCAGACCCTCCAGCATCTGCTCCAACCTCAAAGGATAACTTTGGCCTGGAAAAACCTAAATGTTGGGAAAAAAGGGAGAACCCAACGGCTGAATATCGAAATGGACTGACAGGGCCCGTGTGACAAGGAGGTAATTTTCACCTCACGCTCAGAAATTCAGTCCCCAAACTTTATAAATTTGGGTTCTGCACTTGGGATCTGCCATCCCACTAAAGGTAAAAATACACATACCCCTAAACAGCAGCTTATTTGGGATTAGAAAGTCTAGAAAAAAGATCTCTCAATGGAAATAATTGATCCCTAGGTGCCCAGGGAATGGAGTTTTGTTGGTATTCATGATTCAGGGGAAGAACAGGAAGTTATTTATTAGAATAATACAAAAAACCCCAGGGCAAACAATTTCGCCAGTTCATCTTTCAAGTTCCTGTGCTGTTAATTTTGAAGCCCTATTTGGTGATGTGTGTGCAACACCTCTGAGCAGAACCACAGAATCACAGAATCATTTAATTGGAAAAACCCTCTAAGTGCCTCTCCCAGGGCTTTGCAAAACCTGAAATCTCCTCTCATCTCGCTGGGGAAACACCACATTTATGTTCCATTCCCACATGAAACTTCCTATCAGAGCTTTAAAACCATGCACCCTGTAGGACCCACACCAGGCTGGGCGCAAAAAACCCTCCAACAACCCCTCAAACCTCAGGATTATTGTAAAGAACGTGTTCTCACACACAAATAAATCACCGTTTCAAACGCAATTAGCCATTTTAATTAATCTGAGCTATTATTTGTTGACGTGAGCAGCACGCTGGTGGCAGGAATGTGGTTAAGGAGCACACACAAAATAAAGCTGGGATGTGATTTACAGCTTTTCAAGCTGCTATTGACATCAACAGGAAAGCCCAAAAGTCCAGAAATGCCTTTTGTCTTTTTTTTCTCCCATTCTTTAACAGATAGGTCACTGA
Organism: Pachycephala philippinensis; assembly: GCA_013397055.1. Classification (NCBI taxonomy): domain Eukaryota; kingdom Metazoa; phylum Chordata; class Aves; order Passeriformes; genus Pachycephala; species Pachycephala philippinensis. The sequence goes on along the minus strand of VWZT01011458.1, from coordinate 257,806 downwards.
AATTCTCCCCTATGGCTCCAGCAGTTACACTTGGCTTCTCTGTGGTTAATTAGAGCAGCAGAAATCTTGCAAAATATGCTGGCAAATATCTCAAAATCTCAGTGACTCACAAGGTTTGACCAGTTCCTTTCGTTTACTGATTCATTATAAATCACAAGGGAGGAAAAAAGTGGACTGGGATGGTTTTGGGCAGCAAAAAAATGGTTTCAAGATGAGTTTAATGGAATTGTTCTATGTGATGAGTGCACCTAAGTCCTGTGAAATGCTGGTGAGAAGAGGTTTGGCTTTGTCTCACACAGAAATTGGTATAAAACGTATAAATTTATTTATTTATTTATTGTTTAAAATTAGTTAAAATTTGTTTAAAAATTTTATTTTAAATAAAATATTCGTTTTAAATTCATTTAAAATTTATTTATGGTCTTAAAATTAGTCCTGTACAATGTTAATAACAGCACCAAGGTCCATCAGCCACAATATTTACATCCAACTCCTCTTGGTTTTTTCTCTCTTATAAGTAAATATTTTGAATGGAAAGGTGAAAGAGAACAAACATCTCTTTTGTAAAAAAATTAGCTATATTACTTCATTTTATCACTGTTGTTGTCAAAATGCTCTGGTTTTTCAGGATTTTTTTTTTCTTGAGGCAAGATTTAAAACCTTTTGGCCAAAGGTTGCACTTGAAGATCTTGGAGGTCTTTTCCAACCTANCTGAGCAGAACCACAGAATCACAGAATCATTTAATTGGAAAAACCCTCTAAGTGCCTCTCCCAGGGCTTTGCAAAACCTGAAATCTCCTCTCATCTCGCTGGGGAAACACCACATTTATGTTCCATTCCCACATGAAACTTCCTATCAGAGCTTTAAAACCATGCACCCTGTAGGACCCACACCAGGCTGGAGGCAAAAAACCCTCCAACAACCCCTCAAACCTCAGGATTATTGTAAAGAACGTGTTCTCACACACAAATAAATCACCGTTTCAAACGCAATTAGCCATTTTAATTAATCTGAGCTATTATTTGTTGACGTGAGCAGCACGCTGGTGGCAGGAATGTGGTTAAGGAGCACACACAAAATAAAGCTGGGATGTGATTTACAGCTTTTCAAGCTGCTATTGACATCAACAGGAAAGCCCAAAAGTCCAGAAATGCCTTTTGTCTTTTTTTTCTCCCATTCTTTAACAGATAGGTCACTGAAATTCTCCCCTATGGCTCCAGCAGTTACACTTGGCTTCTCTGTGGTTAATTAGTGCAGCAGAAATCTTGCAAAATACACTGGCAAATATCTCAAAATCTCAGTGACTCACAAGGTTTGACCAGTTCCTTTCGTTTACTGATTCATTATAAATCACAAGGGAGGAAAAAAGTGGACTGGGATGGTTTTGGGCAGCAAAAAAATGGTTTCAAGATGAGTTTAATGGAATTGTTCTATGTGATGAGTGCACCTAAGTCCTGTGAAATGCTGGTGAGAAGAGGTTTGGCTTTGTCTCACACAGAAATTGGTATAAAACGTATAAATTTATTTATTTATTTATTGTTTAAAATTAGTTAAAATTTGTTTAAAAATTTTATTTTAAATAAAATATTCGTTTTAAATTCATTTAAAATTTATTTATGGTCTTAAAATTAGTCCTGTACAATGTTAATAACAGCACCAAGGTCCATCAGCCACAATATTTACATCCAACTCCTCTTGGTTTTTTCTCTCTTATAAGTAAATATTTTGAATGGAAAGGTGAAAGAGAACAAACATCTCTTTTGTAAAAAAATTAGCTATATTACTTCATTTTATCACTGTTGTTGTCAAAATGCTCTGGTTTTTCAGGATTTTTTTTTTCTTGAGGCAAGATTTAAAACCTTTTGGCCAAAGGTTGCACTTGAAGATCTTGGAGGTCTTTTCCAACCTAATGATTTTAAGGTTTGATTCCAGCTGTGCTGTGCAGGAGAGAAGGGAGACAAACTTGCACAGACCTAGTAAAGAAATACCTGTGCAAGGCGTATTTTTTTTCTCCAAAATAAAACCCTTTTGACCAGTTTGGGAGAAATAAGGACTCCGAGCAGCACGGACCGTACAGATAAATAAAGATATTGCTCACATTTGCCTACAAAACATGTTGCAAAAGGCGTTTCAGATACAATTTGAGTGCTGAAGGAACAGCAGCAGTTTATGTTTGTTATTTCAGAAAATCCTCTCAATGAAAGTGTCAGTTCCAAGAGGAGGCTGAAGAAATCTGCTCCAGACTCCCAGAAATGACTGAACCGACAGCTTTTAATTGAATCTCAATTAAACAACGGCTGCAACTGAGTTTCTCTCAGCACCCCATTCCATGGAGATCCAGTTGGATACAGGTAGTAAGATTACTCCTGGGTTACTGCCTGGAGCCTGCAAAACACTGCCAAGAGGGAATATGCAACATGTTGTGGGGTTAAGGAAGCCTAACACGGTGCCAACATCACACTGTGACATTGCCTGCGGAGTGTGAAAGGATTATATCCTGTCTGAACATACCATTTCCCCCATGCCAGAAAATGGGAAAGGCTCTAATCACCCAGCAGCTATGCGAGGCACTAAATATAAACCCAAACCCCTCTCTGCTGCTGGAGGATCGAGTTTCCCTTCAGAGCAGCTCCGCTCCCAGCAGCGCCTCTGAAATTTGGGGCTGGAGGTTCTCATATTTATGGCATCTCGGTAATTTCCAGATGAAATCAGACTAGAAGGGAAGAAGCAGAGGGTTGGTGTTGGGTTGTTTGTTTTTTTTTAATATACGAGCCGTGCAAACTTACTCCAGGTCTGGATTCTTTCCAAGTCACGCATTACTAAACAACAAAGATTTGGCAGCCAGATTTTTTACAGCTAATTTTTTTTTTCGTTCTGGCTGCTTGAGTCAGAACTGAATCCTAACTCTGCTCGCCTTCGTATGTACTGGGTCTGCAGCAGGGAAAAGTAGGTCAGGAAAGATAAAAACAAGCGAAACCAGGACAAAACTGGGGCCTCACCAAAGTCAATGGCAAAGCAGGGATTTTACCAGGGCAGGGAACTCTGGTGATGCACAAGGGCTGGATGGCACAAAAGCAGCTCCAGTGAGTTACAGTGAGGCCACTTTGATCCATTCCAGCATGGAATCCTGGAGGTGTTTAGGTCGGGAAACAATTTTAGGATCATTCAGTCCAACCAAAAAATCAGCACTGCCAAGGCCACCACTGATCACATCCCCAAGTGCCACATCCACATGGATTTTAAATCCCTCCAGGGATGGGGACTCCTCCAGCTCTGCCCCAGGCAGCTGTGCCAGGGCTGGACATGTGCCAGCCTTTTCCATGAAGGAATTTTGTCACTGTAGCTCCCCGAATAGGTAAGAACGACAAAGTCCACGCTACCAAGAAATGATCCGAAGTAAGGGATTTTAATGAAAGATTGAACAACTTTTATATGTTAATATGCAAAAACATGTTGAATGGCATAAAGCGACTGGTCCCTCAGACACCCACCCCTTGGGGTGACTGGCCAACTTCTGAACCATCCGTTTCTAGATGTTTTTCTGGTTAAAACCAAAACAGTCCCTGAGAAGTAACTGCAGGTGCAGAAATTTACAAAACTATAACATTGTTTTAAATTCTTTACATGGGAAAGACAGAACTTTCACAAAACGCTGCAAAGGCTAAAGAAATTTCCTGCTTGAGGCCTTTTTTCATATCCATAGAATTTTCCTGAATATCCATCCTAAACCCTCTCTGGAGTAACCTGAGGCCATTTCCTCTCGTCCTGTGGCTTGTTCCTCAGGAGCAGAGCCCCACCTGGACACAACCTCCCTTCAGGGAGTTGTGGAAAATGAGAACATCCCCACTGAGCCTCTTTAGTGTTGTCCATCCTATTAAAAACTTTAAATTCAGCACCACAGTCACACAGAGCTGCTTTTCCCATCCCTCCAAGGCTGATTCTTGCTCCAGAGGGGACTCATGACCAACCATGGCTAATGTGCCACGGCCCAGGGTGGCTCCAGCAGGTCCCGGAGGCTTTTCCAAGGAGCCAAGTGGCTGCCCAGCCCCGGGCTAAGGAAATAAGGCAGGAGCACCGCAGATATTCCCATTAAAATGTGGGATATCGGGAGCACCACACCAAAGCACAGAGAAATGGAAGCGTCACGTGGCAAACCATAACGGAGCAGAAGGAAAAGACAGAGCTTTGAGGCACTGCTGGGGCTTTCTGAACTTGTATCATTTTAAAAAAAATACCATCATTAAAATAAGAGGCTAAAAAAGTAGATTTTTTTAATGCCTTTTTATACTGGTGAAAATATTTGGCCGGGGTACGTCATTCCCTGCATCTTGATTTACTTAAAGTGTAAATGTGGTGACCTTTAAAAACTGGAACAAAATGTGCTAGGGAGTTTTTATTGTTTTATTATAAAATGATCAAAAAATACAACTGGGAAGAAGAAAAGAGGCACCTTTTCTCTAAGTAACCGTTAATGCTCATGCCCTTTAATTTTAGCTATAATTTAAATTTAGTTATAATTAAAGTCTTTAATTTTCTCCGTAAACCCATCTAATCAATGTTAGACTTTCTCCTCTACTTTTTGTTTTCAACAATTAATCAGATTAATGTTCCTCTTAAACCGGCACATTTGTACTCAGTTATGCTGTAGCTGCTTCTGATAACATCATTTCATTTTCATCTGACCTCTGATCAGGAAAACAGTTTTAAATAAT
>VWZT01011458.1:225077-240631 GCA_013397055.1 Pachycephala philippinensis | reverse complement strand
TTTTTTTTTTTTTAAGTCCCTCTGAACTCAAAATCCATTTCCGCCTATCTGTTGTTTGGTCTTCTGAGCAACTTGGCTGGACAATTTGGTGTAAATTAGATCTGCTTCAGGGCAGATCGTTCTCAGACTATTTAAAACTCAATCCATGGGGGCTACTTCCCACTTTCTCTAAGGTGAAGCACCACCTTCTTTTTTTTTCCAAGTTTCTGGATTTTTTTTCCAATAATGGAGCATCCCAGGTGAAATTGAGGCAGAATTTTTATGGATTTCCAGCCCCCTGGTAATGTCAGCCACAGGGCATCCCTGCTTTGCTCCTCTTCAGTGTTTGATGAGGAAAAGCTGAGGGAATTGGGATAATTCAGCCTGGAGAAGAGAGGTTTTGGGGTGACCTCATTGTGGCCTTCCAGAACCTGGAGGAGCCAACAGGAAAAATGCAGAGAAACAATTTACAAGGGCCTGGAGTGACAGGACACAGGGAATGGCTTCCCACTGCCAGAGAGCAGGGATAGATGGGATTTGGGAGGGAATTCCTGGCTGGGAGGGTGGGGAGGGGCTGGGATGGGATTCCCAGAGAAGCTGTGGCTGCCCCTGGATCCCTGGAAGTGCCCAAGGCCAGGCTGGACAGGGCTTGGAGCAGCCTGGGACAGTGGGAGGTGTCCCTGCCCATGGGAGAGGGTGGAATGGGATAAGCTTTAAGGTCCCTTCCATCCCAAACCATTCTGGGATTTTTATCAGGCTCCTCCTCTTCAGAGCTGTCACCTTTCTGCTGTGCTTTGTTTGTTTTAATTCGAGCAGTTTCTGGGCACAGAATGAGATCAGGGAGCCACAACAGCACGTCTGGACCTCACCACTTACACGATTCTTCCTCGTGGATGTGTCATTTCACCCCCCATTCCTGGTTTTATTCCTCTCTCACGATCCAAGGAGCAATTCTCACATTGCTTTGCAAACAGAGCCAAGCAGCAGCACGTGGGAGATGGAGGTTATTTCCCTGGGATTCTGCCCTAAGCACAGAACAATATTTCCCTGTCACCCAAAACCCCTCCCCGAGCTGCAGGGACAGCAAATTTCCCGTGTCCTGGGCCACGTTCCCTGAAAGGGATCACAGAGAAGTTCAGTGCACACAAACTCCACCAGGTTCATTAATATTTAGTCACTTTAATGTCCTTAAGGCACTAAATGAACAAGTGGGTCATTGATCCAGCCTCGAGTGCTTGCTTTGGCATAAGCAAACAACATTCAGAGCAGCACAACACAATTTTGGGTGTGCTTCTAGGAACAAAGAATGCAGCCCATATTTCTGGGATGGGGGATTCCTAGGAAACAGTGACCCTGGGAACAGCCTCCACGTCCCGTGGGCGTAGGGCTGAATGGGAGCTCCCAGCCCTGCTCTCCCTGAAAAGTCCATCCCCGTGTTTGGGAATGCAGGGGAAGAGAAGGGCCTTTGTAAAGCTGGGCTCTTTCCCACCATCAGGTCTGACCTGGCTGTGTCTCCTGCAGGAATTATACAGAGAAACAATGAGCACGATGAATGAGCTGAGGGCAAGACTTGCCCTGGTTTGGGGGGGGTTTAAAGCACCTTCTGGATGATGTTCTTATCACAGAGGAAAAAAGTGCCTTCTCAGTATGTTATAAAATGAGCCTGGCAGACAAAATATCGTGGAAAGGAAGTAATGATAGGATTTGTCTGTAATTAGAAAGACTTAGGCTCACGTTTTTTTCTGTATCTTGAAGAATAACAGAGATTGGAATCAACAACCTGGATAAAATGAAGATAGCCCTGTGCTGTCNTTTGTAAAGCTGGGCTCTTTCCCACCATCAGGTCTGACCTGGCCGTGTCTCCTGCAGGAATTATACAGAGAAACAATGAGCACAGTGAATGAGGCAAGAGCAAGACTTGTCTGTGGTTTGGGGGGGTTTTTAAAGCACCTTCTGGATGATGTTCTTATCACAGAGGAAAAAAGTGCCTTCTCAGTATGTTATAAAATGAGCCTGGCAGATAAAATATCATGGAAAGGATTGTAAAGCCAGGCTCTGTCCCACCATCAGGTCTGACCTGGCCGTGTCTCCTGCAGGAATTACACACACGGACAATGAGCACAGTGAATGAGGCAAGAGCAAGACTTGCCACTGGTTTGGGGGAGTTTTTAAAGCACCTTCTGGATGATGTTCTTATCACAGAGGAAAAAAGTGCCTTCTCAGTATGTTATAAAATGAGCCTGGCAGACAAAATATCGTGGAAAGGAAGTAATGATAGGATTTGTCTGTAATTAGAAAGACTTAGGCTCACGTTTTTTTCTGTATCTTGAAGAATAACAGAGATTGGAATCAACAACCTGGATAAAATGAAGATAGCCCTGTGCTGTCTGTAATTTTTCCTGCTCCTGGGATTTGCTTCACTTCTTCCTATTCAAAACTTTGCTGTGGGCTCGAGATAATTTCTTTACTTCAATAAACTGAGTTCTTTTTTCACTCAGGATTCCCATATAACCCTTTCTTTTCCTACTGCAGGATGGAAAAGCATCTAGATCTGACTTTGTGATTAACAAGCTCAAATCTGAACATATTTTTCCTTTGAGCTGACGATGGACAAGTTATTTTTTTCTGCATTGGGAAACAAACCAAGACCTCAGTGATTAAAATATAAGAACCCCAGGATGAAATACGTTCTGCACACAGATTTATCTATCAGACCTCTGCACACACGTGCACGCACTGACAACATCACTCAGCCTCACACCAGTGGGAACAAGTTTTGCAGCCAAGCCACATTCCATGAAAAGGAGTTAATTTTCTACAGCCCCACTCTGTGTCCCCCCTTAGGAATTTTGTTTTCAATTAAATCCAAGTACTTTGAGGTTGTTTTTTTTAAAAAAAAACTTTTTTAAAGCCTCCTACCAGCCTCCTTTCCATGGCTTACATGAAATGGCACGTTTGGGACTCTTGTCATGGTGATCTGAAACACAATCTGCTGCTCTTTGGGGCCTTGGGTGGGGAGAGCAGGGCCTGAGAGCCAAAATAACGCGCTCGGGGAATTTGGCAGGATGCAAAGATGTAGGAAAAGTGAAGCAGATGTAGGGGATGCAGGGCAGTGCTGGACACGGGGGCTGGGGGTTTCAACTTGATGTTGTTTTCAAACCAAATTTGCCATTTAAGGGCCCAGGATGTGAGCAGAGCATTTCTGAGTCCAGCATGAAAAAGCAGAGTAAAAACCAAAGCACAACATGCAGCACACACTAAAGCTTAAATATTGCTTCAGTTATTAATTACGTTTGGTGCTTAAAGAGAAAAGGCACTTGGATCCTTTCCTTCATTCTGGTAATACTCCAGTTATTATTCTTATGTATTTATGTTTCATTTCCAGAGAGAGAAAAATTGTTATAAAACTTAAAGAAATCACTTCAAAGGTTTGCAAAGATCGCCGACTTGGACTCACATGAGAGCACATCATTTGTCCAGCCCCTCGTTAAAAATACTTTAAATACAAATAAAAAAAATTTTAAAAAAATTAAAAATTCCCTCAAGAAAACGCATTGTTCAACTTCCAGAGAATAAAAAATCTCCCTGGTGTTAAAAACCCAACTTGATGAAGCTCCACTTCACAAGCGGAACGCTCGGAACACGTAAAACCCCGTAAACACTACAGACGCTTCCGTTCATTCCCAAATTTCGGAGCTTTCCCATGGATTTCCAACTCAGTTCTGTACAAAATCACCCAGGTAAGGGCTGCCTTTCCCCCTGCTCCTGGAAAATTCGGGAATTCTTTGGCCCAGCTGCCGTGCCTGCTGTCTGCCCCGTGGTGAAAAGGAAAAGGTCCCACGTTCCAACGGGGATTTTGCCATCTGTCCCCATGTTCAAGGGGCTGTTTCCATTTCCAGCTCATACCAGAGCAAATTCCACCTCCAGCACCGGGAGCACTTCAAAAGGGATCATGTGGATGGGGGAACGTGCCCAGGAGAAGGGGGACCTGCATCTGTTCCCGGCTTTAAATCTTCTTTGGCAGCAGAGCATTAAGGGGATCCTGGAGTGGGGAGGGATCGATGTTACTGCATCCAACGGGGCCATAAAATTCCCAAATTCCCTCACTCCACGGTTGTTTTTTTTTGAGGTGTGGTAAATTGTGACAGACAGGTCACGGCTCTCTACGTAGGGTAAAAGTCTAATAAAAATACGCTAAAACACCATTAGTTCCAGGAGTTTTTAGTTAATTACAGCTGAAAACTGAGAATCTCCAAACGTTTTGCACTCATCTGAATTCTCGGAGGGGTTTAGTGGGAAACAGATTCAAAAAGTGGGATTTTCCTCTGTTTTTCCCCCTTTCCTACCGCTCTCTCAGCAGTACTTCACCTCTAACCAGAGCCTGTGGACCTGGTCAGTGGAGAATTCAGCTTTTTTTATATATAAGAAACAAACCAGAGGCTGATTTGACACTGATTTTTTTGAAGGGGGAACCTCAGCCCTTGGTTGTTCCTCCTCCCCCAAAAGCAGAGCCTGTGCAGAGCTGCCAACTCTCATTCTTTTGCAATGAGACACTCTCATTTATTGTCTCAATTTCAATCTGCCCCAGGCCCAAAATAAAGGCAGTCACCATTGATTTCAGGAGGATATTTAGAAACATTCCAATTCTTTCGAAGCCAATTAGATGACCATAAATTGGCAACCCAATAAATTTCCTGCTGGGGATTTGGTAGTTGCACCAAAGCCTCCTGCTCCCTTCACCCAAACTTTCGGTTTTTGACAAAATAATACATAAAAGGGGCTGGCAAATGGGACAAAGGGAGCTCCCTGCCCTTCAGCAAACTCCAAAATATCCCACCACGTAGCAGGAATGACCCAAACAATATAAAATATTCCTGATTATACTTTGGAGTTATTTCCCCTTGGTCTTGCAACTCTTCAGGGAGAAAGAGCAGAACAAAATAATAAATTCAGCTGCAGCAGAGACACAACTTCTGACCCTTGGAGCACTTTGATGTGCACACAAACAAGTGCAATGCAGATGCTTGGCTTTTCCACTTGCCAGCAAGCTCGGAGCAGATGGGATGGAGGGAGGATTCCAAAAGTGCTGCACATAAGGACAGAGATCCCCAGAGGTGCTAATAATCCTGATTTTCCTCCGTAAGATGCTGTGCCTCGGCTGTTTGATCAATAACTTCACATCTGAGCAACTCGCAGGATGCAAAGCAGCTTCTGCTGCTGGGTTGGGTTTAAAAAATACCACGAATAAAAACACTGGTACAGCAGCACTGAGGAAAGTCTGTGCTGGAAGACTTTGTGAACACTTTGGCAAAAAAAGCCAAAAAAAAGACAGGGAAGTTAGAAAAAAATTGTTTAAAAGTACAAGTGTTTTGAAAAGCAGCTCCAAATGACCAGAGCAGCAGCAGCTGGGCGTGCAAATGTGGACACAGAGCACAAAAACTCACGTGGCTTTTTCACACACACCCCATGCAAAAGCAAGGGAATAAAGGAGCTGTTTCAGATGTTGTTCGAGCCCTCTCAGCATTTTCTCTGCTATTTTAATCATGTTTACTACAGCAATGCCTGAAGAGCCAGCCATGGAGAGCCTCGTTGGATTCTATCGAGGCAGAGTTAAGTCCCCGCTTATTTTCTAAGCAGATGCTGCTCATGATTTCCCTGCTCATATTTGATCATTTCTTCAAATAACAGCTATAACTGAGAAAAGAATTGAGAAAACATTCTGTGACAGATTTTCGTGTTCTGGATTAACTGGAAAGCATAATCTGATGCTGGAGCCATGCTGTCGAGGAGTGATTTGACACATCACTTCCATCTAAGTGCTTTATTTCCTGCCTGCACGGGGGAGAAAACACTTTTAACTGGACATAATCACACGTGGATGTGAACTGCTGCTGTGCCAGGGCTAAATTGCATTTTGCTGCTCGTGGCACTGAGGATTCTCTCCCAAGGACTCACTTAAAATGCAGCACAGCTCAAGAAATGCAAGTTAATTTTCCGCCACATTTTGGAAGCGTTGGCGCACATGGGAAGTGGTTGGGAGGGTGCTCAGGCACCAGGTGAGTTCTGCATCAGATCCACCTCTCCTGGGTTTTTTGGGGATTTATTGGAACTAAACTCCACTGGTGACAGCAGCAGAGAAGATCTGATCTCAACAGATGACAAAACCATCACAAAAAGGTCGATACCGCGATAAAAATAGCTTTAAAAATCAACTAATTAATAATAAAAAAAAAAAGCCAACCCAAAAATGAGCTTAAGATTTATGTTCCGTCTTCCTCTGAGCTCTTTTCCTTCAGTGCATTAATCAAGCTAAAAGCAGGGCAGGGATGGTTGTTTGCATAAGCCGAGTCAAATATATTTTAGCTGTTGCCGTTGAAAGCAAAAGGAATTATTTTGCAGGAGCCGAAGCTCCAACATTATAATACATGCAAAAAAGGCAGCCCAATTAGATTCCTTTATCCCCAGCATATGGCAGAGAGGTACATGCTATGCACTAATGTCTCTGCAGAGCTATTTTGGGATCGTATGAGGCTGCAATCTGAGAGGAGTGGTGACAGATCCACAGGCACAACTGGGTTACATTCGTCAGGGATGCGCCTGGAGAACTCCTCGCAGCCAGGAACTTCACAGCGAGGAGCAGAAACTTCCCTAATGCCTTTATATCTGACATTTGCTGGGAAATGAGAGGGCAGGAGGAATTTTCAGTGGACAGCAAACTTCAGAGAGTGAGTGTGACCAGTTCACTGGCGCTTCACAAACTGGGAGTGACACCAGTGATAAGCAATGCTATGAGACTTCCCTTTATCTCTTCACAGACTTTTTCCCTGTAAAGACTTTATGTATTCAGGTTTAAATATTCAACTTTTGCTTGCATTAATGTCTCTGCTTTAGTCTAAACTTGGTTTAAACTTTAATCAGCAGAGAGAAGGCGCTGAGCCCTCTCAGCATCGGTGTTGCTTCCAACACTCGCTCCGGTTTGACAGTGCAGGATGAATATCTGAGGGGATGGATATTCCACTTACACAGGAGTAAACAGGTTCTTTCAGAGAGGCAGCTTCAAAGCCTTGTAAAAACCGGCAAAAAATCTGAATTCCTCTGAAAACAACAGCAAAATTCCCAGTGACTTCGCCAGGGACAGGATTTCCTTGTGGGGGCTGGAAATAGATATTTAATGTCTCTTCCAACCCAAACCATTCCATTATCCCAGGATTCTCAGATCCTGGGAATCCAGCACGCAAGATCAGAGGCTGACCTATATAATCTGTGCCTGATAATCTGAAGGACAGGCCTCATTTTGCTATGGCAAATTTATTCTGGATGGGGAGGAGAGGTCAGGATCAGCAGTGGCAAGAGGAGGATTCCAAGTAGGAATGTGCTCGATGGTCTTTTCCTTCCAAGGCAAGGAAGGCCTTTTCCTTCCATGGCAAGATTCCTTCCAAGCAGGAATGGGCTAGATGGTCTTTTCTTGATGATGGACACACAGAGGGTTTTACCTTGTTCTTTACTACCCCTTTTCCTGATTATTTTGGCAAAGACAGAACTTTCCCGGCTCCTGTGTCACTTTTGCCAACAGGGGAAGTCAGGGCCCATCACAGCTCTCCCCCTCTGGTTAGGAACACGTGAGGAAGCAAAAGAACCAGATCCTGTTTCATCCCTAAATGAAATAGGTTTAAATGCGTTTATGGAATGTCATCCAGCTCACAGGAGATTCCAGGGGAGGAGAGGGAGAATATCTGCATCTTGGGATGATCGAGTGACAGAGGGGTGAGAGCAGAGACCCTCATCCTCCCGTGGCTCTGGACACACCCTCAGGCACCTGCCTGCAACGAGGGATGGGGGATGGATATGGGTATGAAAAAAGGCCTCAGGCTGGGAATTTCTTTAGCCCTTGCAGTACTTTGTGAAGATTCTCTTTCTCATGTGAAGAATTTAAAACAATGTTATAGTTTTGTAAATTTTTGCACCTGCACCTACTTCTCAAGGACCGTTTTGGTTTTAACCAGAAAAACATCCAGAAACGGATGTCTCAGAACTGGAGCAATCACCCCAAGGGGTGGGTGTCTGAGTGACCAATCATTTTATGCCATTCAACACACTTTTGTGTATTAACATATAAAAGTTGTTCAATTTTCCATTAAAGTCTCTTACTTCAGAACAAATTCGTGGCAGCGTGGACTCTGTCAACTTTACCTCCTTGGCAGCAACAGCGACAAATGGAACACCGACCTCTCCCCATGGATCCCAAGGAACACCGACCTCTCCCCATGGATCCCAAGGAACACCGACCTTCCCCCATGGATCCCAAATTCTGGGAGCAGGGATTGCTCACGGAACAGGGTCTGTCCCTCCCCCAGCAGCAGCTGCACTCCAGCACATTCCAGTGGGGTTGGACAGTCCGGGGAAGGGGTTTTGGAGGGGAGAGGGAGGGAGGGAGGGAGGGTTGGCAGGTACCAAGCACCCCCTGCTCCTGCCAGGTTCAATGTGAGATGGGAATATGAGATTAATTCCCATATAAGAATTAATTCCCAAATTAATTCCCGAATAAGATCGACAGATCAAATTGGATAAAATTTCATAAACAGTACGAAGACATAAACCCCATTTGCTTCTATTAAATAACTTGAGAATTATTCTGTCCTGAGAACTTTATCCTTAGGGAACAGCCCCTATCAGCCTGGGTGCCCTAAACTGCACCATGAGCCTTTCTCAGGTTCGTAAGCAAACACCAAAAACAGTAAAAATGTGAATTGATGCCTCCTGTGTGAGCTCAGAGAAACAGAACTGCTCTTTTCCTTGTAAAGCAAGCCCAGCTTTATCTGTTATTGATGCCAAGGAGTCGCTATCTGCGCATCCGTTTGATAAAAACATCACAACTTTAATTGCAAAATAATCTCGCACGAGGCAGGGTTATTCCGAGTGCCGAGTTCTCTCTCTCACTTCAGCTCCTCAGAGGGTACTTTCTGGAAGGATTTGCATGGCAGTCAAAGCATGCAAAAATTTATAAATACCAACACAGATGCCAACATGTCGGGAGAAATGTAGTTATAACATTTGAAAGCTAGGAAGAAATTAATGTTGATCCTGATTGGAACAGTCACTGTATTTGCAGTGTCTGGAGATTTTTTTTTCTCCTTCAAAAAAAAACCAAAAAAACAACAACAACATAAATTCGGTTTGTAGAAAATCCTCCGTGTCCCAAACTCCATTTCTTGGCCCCAACATGGCAGCGTTACAGGAAGAGAAGAACAGTTTATTTAAAACAGTTCCAGGATTTAAGGCTGAGCTGACATAACTAATTTTTCCATCCAAACACTGCCGGCTCCAACACAGGCATCAGCTCCAAATCAGCCATCCTGGAAGTTGGGCCCGTGCTAAGAGCAGACAGAACTCATGTTCCTGCTGGTGGGATTGCACAAATCACCACGGGCTGAGGAAAAGCAGAGCCTCTCCCCAAGATCCTCTCCCCAAATCCTCGTGGTGTGGCTGTTGCAGAATTTAAATAATTCCCAGAGCACCCGAGGCTACGGAAACTCCCTGGTGTATAAACAAAACTCTGTCTGAGTGTGCAGGTGGAAGGAAAGGGAAGTTTTCTGCACAGCAATGCTCTCAAAAGATTTAAAATACTTCATGCCTACTACTTAATTAATTTCCTAACTGAGCACTTAGTGCTGGGGAAAGCGATGAAGGGATAAGGGATGAAGCTACGGGATTTACTCACAGCCCAAGGCAAACCGTGAGGAGTCTCCTTAGTGGTACAGCAAAATCCAGCATCAGGCTAAAACAAACTCTAGATGGGATTTGGGAAGGAATTCCTGGCTGGGAGGGTGGGGAGGGGCTGGAACAGAATTCCAGAGAAGCTGTGGCTGCCCCTGGATCCCCGGAAGTGTCCAAGGCCAGGCTGGACGGGGCTTGGAGCAGCCTGGGATAGTGGAAGGTGTCCCTGCCATGACTGGGATGACTTTTGAAGGTCCCTTCCAACCCAAACCATTCAAGGATTCTACAAACTAAGCTTTGTATCATTATTTCCAAACCCTCCCTCATGGAATCAGAGAACAGGTTACCAAGCTGCCACGTTAAAAAAAAGTGCACATGGAGTAACAAAGTCACACATGTGGGAAAAGAAATGGGAATCCTGACCTCCAAATCCTTTCCCAGGCATGTGGAATTCTCCTCACTGGCAGTGGGACTGTCCCCACCAGTAACTCATCCCCACATGGGGGTGAAGTCAGCCAGATCTGCCTCCCACAGCCTTCACAGCCACGGGGGGGACAGGAGTTTGCCTTTTGTCATTAATCCAGTCCCGTTGCCTTTTCCCATTATTTCAGAGCCACTGTCTGCAGGACGTGGCGGAAGCGGGGACAGCTGAGCCACAGCAGTGTCAGGACACATTAGGGCTGCTCAGAATAAAGCCTTCAGGACTTTGTTTTGCTTGCAAAGGTGAAAACTTAGTTTAGCTTCTAATGACTTCTTACCCACCCAATAGAATCCTCTGGGTTAAACAGCAATTAAANNNAAAAAACAATTAAAAAAAAAAAAAAAAAGAAATGGCAAACACAAAAATTTAGGAGTTTTTCACTTTACCCATTTCATCTTTGCTGTCAAACGCAGTCCCTCTGCCATTTTAAACCCAGCTTTCATGGCCCGAGCTAAAGGTGACCCTGATTCACTGGATTAAAGAAAAAGCACCACAACCTCTCTGCTTTCAGTTTCATGTGTTTTGGAGAACCTGTAAGTTTAGGTGTAAATACTTTAAAACCTTTCTGATGAACAGATTCAGGTGACACATTATTCTGCAGGGCAGGCTGAGACAGAGCCTCTATTTTCTCTCACAAGTCTGTGAGAACTGCTAAAAAGTTAAAGAAATGCTGATAAACAGCTTAAATTAGATTCGATCTTAGCCAAACGTGCAGCTCAGACCCTTGAAATGGGAAGTGCAGTTTTAATTTGCCCCGGGCTTTGGGCAGCTCGGTGGGGATGGGGATGGATGGGGCCATGGAATCCAACAGCATCACCAGGGACAGTCCCAAGGTGGGCTGAAACAGGGTCCTGGGCCATGGGCAGGAGCTGGAGGGAACACAGCCCCTCTGGAAATAGTTTTTAATAAAAATGTTTACGAAAACCGAAATGCATTTCCCTGGTTCCTGCCAGCCAGGGGCTCTGGGCAGTCACTCAGCACTGAGCAGTGCCACCCAGAGCTTGTTCAGCAGCTCAGTTTGGCCAAAACCACAAGGATCTACAGACTCCTTACTGAATCAAACAAGCAAATAAACCCAGGGATTCTGATAAATGTGCTCCAAAAGGCATCCATAAAGATCAGGACTCACACATTCTCACCAATACATCAATTGCTGTGTTTCAATATAAAAAGCATGTGAAGTAATGGAGTCTACATCTTACTTTGAAGATGTGTCCAAACAGAAATGAACTTTGCTATGCAATAGCAAGGGGTTATATATTGATTTTGGAGGCCAGGCTATCCATACTTCTCCACAAACGTCACATATTTCACAAAGGGCTTAATGCTCTTTACACTGCATTAGAGATGGACAAATTGGTTTGGGCAGAACGTGCCAAAGCTGAAACAAATTCAAGGTCTGAAAAAAGTTTTGTTACTTCTTGCCACGCACATTCCTTGCCTGTGACTGATTCCAGGTACTAATCCAAAGCATTGAAATCCTGGGAGTCTCTCTTGTTGCATGACCAGAAGCAGGAAGCAGCAAATCACAGAGCTCAGCTCGGTCCTGAGCCTGAGCTCAGAGAGTGTTTGGGTCCAGATCCATTTTTGGGTGACAGCTCTGTAAACATCTTGAGCAAACACATCTTAGGAAGTGCTCAGCCCCTTCTGGCTGCCCTGGGGAGTTGAGTGACTTTGAAAAGGCAGCCAAACTTTTGGGATCGTGTCCATGTCACAGAAGTTTGCGGCACCGATCTGCTGGATGAAGTCCATCCTCATGATCGCACAGCGCTTCCCTTTAAAGAGCATCATCACACCCCTAAGCCACCGAACATTTACTTTGCTGCCAAACACTCAGAGGCACACACTCAAACCCTAAAAAGGAATCAGAAAATCTCGCCACCCCGCTCGCTTCGTTTTCCCAAATGTTATTTTTTGATGGAGCTCTTTGAAGCTCAGCTTTTCCTCGGAGGACGGAGCGTGTCAGAGCAGCACATCCACACATCTGATTGTCAGCTCCTCATTCTGAACCCAGAACTTGGTTCAGCGTGGCCATGAAATCCCTGCTCTCCTCTAAATAAAGTTTCCATCTCAATAGTTCAAAGCCACGGTGCCATATGCTAAATGACACGAATAGCTCGTTCGTCTTTATAATTAACTTCAACTCTCTTGACTCGCCTGCCTGCTCGGTGGGGTTTGGCTGCTTCTCTCCAGCTTGGTGTGATCAGAGCTCTGCAAACCTATTTGGAAACTTCTCCTTCATCGAGGTCATCCCCACTCAAGGATCAAGCAGGAAAAGGGCCCGTGGATGGCACTGACCCCACTTGTTTTCCCTCCTCACTTGGAATTCTCTCCTTCCCTGACACCCTGGGTTTCATCTCCATAACCCAGTCCATAATCCATTTCAATGGCTCAAGAGCTATTTTTAATCTCAAAAAGCCCCATCAGTCTGTGGTGTCACGGGGAGTCTCTTGTCCCTTTGAAACGAGGACTGAAATAAAGCAGCTCTTCTCTTCTTGTGTAGATAATTGTTGGTATTTTCGAAGACATTTGGGGAAATTTATTAATTATTTATAGAGTTTTTTCCCTTTCTCCCTTTCATTCCAGTGAAGCCACGCACAAATATCTCATTTCTGCCTTTTACTCTTTCAAAGAATCACAGAATTCCAGACTGGTTTGGGGTGGAAAGGACCTTAAAGTCCACCCAGGGACACCTTCCACTATCCCAGGGTGCTCCAAACCCTGTCCAGCCTGGCCTTGGACACTCTGGGAATTCCATCCCAGCCCCTCCCCACCCTCCCAGCCAGGAATTCCTTCCCAATATCCCATCCCTGCCCTCTGGCAGTGGGAAGCCATTCCCTGTGTCCTGTCCCTCCATCCCTTGTCCCTTCCCTTCAATTCTCTTAAGCTTTTTCACTGAAAATATCCATCTTCAGGACAAAATGTTCCATTTTATCATTTATTTTGAATAAACTACATTTCTGGTTTTCTCTTTCTCTCTCCCCTTGCTTTCCCCTACGTCCTCATTCCCCATTCCTGAACTTTCTCCTCTTTTCAGCAGCAAATATGAAAAAAAAGGGAAAAAGAGGTGAAGTGGCTGCAAAACCAAACGTTTGGAATATTTTCCCTTTAAAGGCAGAAATATAAAGGCATTCTCCCCATTCAGCAAGAACAACAGAAGGAAAAGCAATTGAAAATATTCAAGAATTGTCACAATTTCCTCGTTTTTAACCATCCCTAGAAAATAAACGGGAGCTATTCAGCCATGAGTACATTTCACTGAAGTGACACTTAACAATCCAAAAATATGGCATTTCATTTTGCATTTCTCTCCGAGCAGGAGATGATTTCATGTGTGGCTGCTGCAACAGCTGCACTGGTCCCCCAAAATTCCTTGTTTGAGAGGAAAAAGAGGGTTAATCATGCCGGATTCAGGGTTTTGGGGTGTTTAATTCTTTGGTTTAAAGTCACACTTTCACATTAAAAATATTGCGAAAATTAATTTTCACAGACAAACGATACCCAAATTGAAATGCCATTTTCTTTATCCATCTGAAACGCCATTTTCTTTATCCATCTGAGGCTGAAGATGGATTCTATTGCCACAAAACTGGAATTTGTTGCCTCCCACAGCTCACAAATCCCTCGGGAAGTGCTGGACACTGATAATTCCTGCTGACTCCGCGTTTGGAGGTTAAGATCCAAGTTTAATCAATCCACTGAAAACAACGACTGGATCCAAACCCAGCTGCTGCTCTGCCAGGGAAAAGAATAATTTCACCTGTTCCACGGTGGGGTTTATAGAATATGAAATCCTCCTCTTTTGTTTCAGCCACTTTTGCTGGCAAAGGAGGGAAAAGCAGGGAAAATCTCAATGCAGACACAGCATCTTGCTGGCACAGCCAAGGAGGGGCTTGTGGGGTGAATCATGGAATTATTGAGGTTGGAAAAGACCTTTTAGATCCTCTAATCCAACCATTATAAAGCATTTTTCCATTTAACCATTAAAATGGGCCATGTTTTCTCCCGGTTCTTGGATATGAGGTGAGGTGGAAGGGGCTGCAAAAGGAGAACCCCACAACACCTCCCTTGGCCTGAAGAACCTCAAGGTTCATCTCAAGGTCTTTTAAAGATAAAAAGAGCTGCACCTCTAAGTTAAAGCAAAAAAAACACCTAAGTAAAGAAGCAAATCTTTTCTGTATTTCTTAAGAAATTTTATGTGGTACAAACATCAACCTCAGAGCAACAAGCAGCAAGAGAAAGGTTCAAGACAATCTGCAACTTGTGTGCTGACAAATACCCCCTTTAACTCTGAAAAACATTATCTTTTAACAGCACAAGAGATAAGCCATAACGTTCCGCTTTAACCTCGTTTCCCTTCCACGCGATTTTTTATTTACTCAGATAATATTAAATATTTGATGTCATAAAATGTGTTCTTGACCTAATAGATCTTTAAATATCTCCCTTTTTCTGACCGACATCCGTGTTCCTGTGTGCTGGCCAAGTTCAAACACAGTCTAAACAACTTCCTGGCTTCACCGTGCATTAAAACAGCTGCCAGCCCTGTGCTTTTTTGCTCTATTTCACAGTTCCAACTGCTCCAAAAGCATTAAATTTCCACTCATGTTTAGTAACAGGGACGTAAATACAAAAATGTTCCATAGTGTGGAGACATCCATATATTTTTTGGTCCCTTATTGTTTAAACACTTGGCTAAACAGAGCAATACATTCAATTTCCAGCAGAACATGACAGGAATGTGCATTATTTTTGAGTAAGGGTATAACTTGATGTGATATTTAAGCAAAGATGGCTGCATGAAGATTATTTCCTGGAAATCAATATTCCACGGGGGAGAGCTGGTGTCTCAAGTACATGGGAGAGTCATTGACTCCAGCTGCCTGTGACGTGGAAAATAGTCTACATGGAGGCTGTTGGGGCTGGAAATAAATGTATGGGAATATGGATTTTATGTGCATTATGGAGTTCACAATTGCAACAGTCTGCTTGACACAATCACAGGAAATTAATGTCCTATGCGTTGCCCACATCACTGCAAATCTATTCCATAGAACCTCAGGATCGTTAAGATTGGAAAAGAGCTCCAAGGTCATCGAGTCCAAGCAGTGCCTGATTCCCACCTTGTCCCCAGCCCAGAGCTCTGAGTGCCACCTCCAGGAATTTCTTGGACACCTCCAGGGATGGGGACTCCAAACCTCCCTGGGCAGTTCCAAGGCCTGAGCACCCTTTCCATGGAGAAATTGCTCCTGGTGTCCACCCTGAGCCTCCCCTGGCCCAGCCTGAGGCCGTTCCCTCTCCTCCTGTCCCTGTTCCCTGGGAGCAGAGCCCGACCCCCCCTGAGCCCCCTCCTGTCAGGGAGTTGTGCACAGCCACGAGA
>VWZT01011458.1:198936-224653 GCA_013397055.1 Pachycephala philippinensis | reverse complement strand
CTCCTGTCCAGTCTCTGTTTCCAGGTTGGCCTCTTTAGGCACCACAGGGACGGGCACTGCCCTGGGG
The DNA here is from genome assembly GCA_013397055.1 of Pachycephala philippinensis. Taxonomy (NCBI): domain Eukaryota; kingdom Metazoa; phylum Chordata; class Aves; order Passeriformes; genus Pachycephala; species Pachycephala philippinensis. The sequence continues at coordinate 224,586 of VWZT01011458.1, read as the reverse complement.
CTGTGTCACACCACGGCTGGCACAGCCCAGGGGCCATGGGACTCTTGCCCACCTGGGCACCCCTGGGCTCATGTCCAGCCGCTGTCCCCAGCACCCCCGGGACCTTTCCCAGCTTTCCAGCCTTTCTGTCCCCCCCTGTATCTGCAGGGGGTTGTTGTGACCCAAAGGCAGGACCTGGCATTGGCCTTGTTGTACCTTGTTGGCCTCACCCCACAGCTCCAGCCTGTCCAGATCCCTCTGCAGAGCTTCCTGCCCTCCAGCAAATCATCACCCCCACCCAACCTGGTGTCATCCACAAATTTCCTGAGGGTCCCTCGATCCCCTCGTCCAGATCATCAATAAAGACATGAAACAGGGCTGGCCACTGACCCTGGTGACACCACTGGTGACCGGACACCAGCTGGATGTGGCACCATTCCCCACCACTCCCTGGGCCCCCCATCAGCCAGGTCTTAACGCAGGGAAGAGTGACCCTGTCCAAGTGTGGGCTGGACTTTCTCCAGGTCTTAACCCAGGGAAGAGAGACCCTGTCCAAGCGTGGGCTGGACCCTCTCCAGGAGATGCTGTGGGAGAGGTGCCCAAGGCCGTGCTGAAGTCCAGGTGGAGACATCCACAGCCTCTCCCTGCTCCACCAGCCAGGTCACCACGGAAGGAGGCCGTGAGTGCTGCTGCTCAATCAGCTGTATTCCCATAAGGTATTGGTGATGTTTGCCAATACCATTTCCATGAGATGGGAGCCGAAAATAGAGCAGTGGGTGTAGGCAAATTCCCGGGATTTTCTCCTCCGTGCCGCTTGCATCACACGCTGGAGGAGAGGATGAGGCAGCTGCGGGTCCCAGAGTCAGGAATGTGACGGAACGGCCCAAGGCCAACTCTGAATTACACGCTAATTTTTTTCTTTTTGTTAATTACAAACGTTTCTGTATTGGGAAAGTGGGACGCGGTTAATGTGTAATTAACTCGTTTGGGCAAGTCAGAGCCCTCTGCTGCAAACTCCACCTCCTTTTATCTGATCCATCCACGCCCTTGAGTGCCTGCAACGCTGCATGGGATGCGTGGGATTGCTCTGATGGCAGATTCCCAACTTTACATAATGTAAACAACACAGCTCCATTCAGCAACTCCTTGCCTCCCCTGTAAAATTGCTTCGAGACCCAGGAGTGCAAGAAAAATCAAGCTGTGGCCTATAAGGCAGAGAAAAAGAAATTAAATCACTTTTAAAAGAAGGTCTCTGGGGCGAGGGCAACACCAAAGCGGAGCAAATTCCAAGAAGGGGATTTTATGCTGTTTAAAAAGAACAACAAACTCAAGCAGCTGAACCCAAAGCTCCCCAGTGCCAGGGGCAGTGCTGGGAAGTCTGAACCCACAGCTGGTTCACCACCAGTGGAAATAACATTTGTCCCTCGCTCTCCAGCCGAGCAGGAAATTACACTTGGGCATCTGAAAGTTTTTAAGATGCCTTAAAAGTGTAATTAGGTGTTTGGGATGCCAGCAAGGACCCTCCGTGCTCAGAAACAGAGATTTGCAAAGGCACAAGTCCAGAAATCCTGGGCACAAAGCTAATTTAATGTCTCCGTGGCCACTCGGCAGCTCCAGCGCTGGGACAGCAAAGGTAATAACAAAATTCCAGTGAGGATCCATCTGCTGAAGGGCTGAAAATGAGGGCCTTTGCAGGGATACTCCCTGTGCTAAGCCAGCCTGGGTTTAATTAGAGAGGTGTTAAGGCACCTGAGTAGCAAACACAGTCACATCTCCTGGCTCTTCTCAGAGGCAAAACTGAGGGGATTCCATTCCTTCCCCTCATTCCCAGTTAAAGCTGGGTGAAGCAGCTCCTTCCTCATTAAACCAGCCAAGAGCAGATGGCTGGAGCTGGGTTTGGGGACCTTCTGAGTGACAGCAGGTGGACAGATTTGAAGAGTAAGTCCTGGGGAGCTGCAGGAGGACACGAAGGATTCCGTGCAGCAGCTGGAGATGGTTGGGTGGGAAGGACACGTCGTGTCCTGCAAACAGGAGCTGACTTGGTGGGTGAAAGCTCTCCAAAACAACTCCAGTGTGCAGCTCCTGCTGCTCTGATCCAAGCAGAAACGCTGGGAGGAACTGCGTGGAATCTTCAAATGGCAAAAGGAAATGTCCCCAGCTGATCACTGCTCACTCCTCACACAGGATCTCTCCCTGGTACTGCTTCCATGTTTTCATGTCACCGCTCTGGCACTCTGAACATTTGTCTTTGGCACTTCAGATATTTCTGACTGCTTTCTCAGCCTCTAGTGCTGGAAGAATTTTACCTAAAAAGTGAAGAGAAATTCATTTTTCCTTTCCTTTTTTAACTTTCCATAGTCTTGGCAGCAAACTGTGTCATGATGATGTTGGCAACAACATATTTGTGGCAGAAGGAAGAAAGAGAATCATAAAATATATGAAAGAAAAAGTTGACATTTTAATGAAATACCTTGTAACTTCTCGGAAAAAAGTTATTAAAATGCAGTCAGTTTATAGCTGTTTGTACAGATAGGAGGAGGAGGAGACTTGCTCCTGAAGCCTGTAATAAAAATTGCTCGTTACCCAAAAGTAATAGTGGCTAGAAATTATTTTCAAAACCCATTGCTGGGGAGCATTTTAGATTTGGGACATTCTGGGCTTTTCTGAGTACTTGAAGATTGCTGGCACATTGCTGAGCTTTGGGGGAGCAGCCTGACTTGTTCCTCAGAAGAAGGAGCAGAATGATGGAGCATCTCCTGTTCCCTCCCGACGGCTACCGGAGCTGGCACGCGCTGCTCACCCAGCTCCCAGTGAGAGAGTTTATCTCAAATGCTGCTCTCTCTGCCAGATCATAGAATCAGGGAACATCCTGAGCTGGAAGGGACCCACGGGATCATCGAGTCCAACATTTGCCAATATTCCCAGTCCCTGCAAAGGTTTTGCCTGCCTTTGGAGAAGGAAGGATGCAGCTCTGTGGACTCTCAAGCCAAGGGATTCCTCCTCTTTGCTTTCCTGCTGTTCCATCCAACCTCTGGAGTCACACATTTCCTTTTAAATATGTTACAAATCCCAGGAAAAGCCTCTTATTGCAAAGCCAGTGGCTCTGGCATCAGCTGCAGCAGCTGAGGATAACAGAGCATCCACATCTGGATGTTCCTCACAGAACATGAACATTCCCAGCCATGGATTTATCAGGGAAAGAGAAGGAGTGGAGCACTGGGAGAGCTTTACTCCCATTTTTTTCCCCCTCAAACTGGGCTGTATGTAAAAATAAAGGGCAAAGAGTGATCACTGAACTGACAGATACATAGGACAGTCACCAACTGATGTTCAAAAAGTACATCCTGTACCATAAAAGGATTTCCAGGCCCAAACAAACCTGCCTGGTCTGCTGCCTCCTGTCTCACCTTTCCAAAATGAATTACAGGAAAAATTACACTTCCCGTTGGTTTCAGCTACAGCTGTAGGGAGAACAGGTGTTGCATTTCTGGATGGATTCTGACATTTTGATTTAATTCCACACCAAATAAACTCCCTGATGTGTTTAACCAGACTCCATGATGAAGAGCTGAGACATTTCTTACACAGTTTGATATCACAAAGCAAAAAAAGTTTCAAATGGAAGATTTCATGGTTAGGAGAGAGAGCACTACCGCAAAAATTCTGTAGAAATACAGTTTTTAACAGAGCTAAAATTTCTGCCCCTCTCCAGAATTAACCCTCAGCCTCTGCCCTTCCTTGCACCAGCACTCAGGTTTGTGTGACACAGATCTGGAGCTGATGGGTTAAATGCAAACCTGACAGAAAACAGAGAGGAACAGGCAATAAAAGAGGAGTTTGCAGCAGGCTCAGCTGCCTGACCCACCCCACAGCTCCTGGGCGGTACCTGAGCCCAACCACAGCTGCTCCCACTGCCACTTAAGGCCACTCTCATTATGTTTAACGAGCTTTAGTTTCAGCTCTGGCACAGACCTGCCAGTCTTTGCTGGGTCACTCCATTACCAGCTTCTCTGGGTGTCCCAGCACTGCAGGACACATCCAACCCCAGGCAGGAGAATTGGGGGTGACACAGGGACCAGTGCTGCTGGTGGGGGTCCTCCTGAGAGCTCTGGGGCAGGGGGGCACTTCCCAGCCTGAGGAAAGGAGGGGCTGCAGGAGATCCCATTCTGGAGGAAGTTCTCTGCCTGCCCAAACAGGCTCTGGATTGAAAGTTCTGCAGGGCAGGGACTGTCCCTCAGCCTCTGTTTGCCCAGGGGTGAGCAGAGAAGGTCCCTGGCCTCACTTGTGGCACCATAACTCCAGACAGATCAGCTTCTGCCACAAGGTTCTGATGTACAGCTGCCCCTTGGAATCATGGAATGGTTTGGGATAGAAGGGATTTTAGAGCTTATCTCATTCCAAACCCCCTGCCACGGGCAGGACACCTTCCACTGTCCCAGGCTGCTCCAAGCCCCATCCAACCCGGCCTTGGACACTTCCAGGGATCCAGGGGCAGCCACAGCTTCTCTGGGCACCCTGTGTTTCAGGTTTATTATTAGGAGATAAAACAGTTCCAAAAATTATCCTGCAAGATTTCCAGGATAACGCTGCTTCTACAACCAGATCAGTGGAACACACCAGACATACAAATTCTGCAAACTGGGATGATAAATCCTACAAACTGGGGCAGCAAAGTGCCCACCCAGCACGGATACACTTACGGGATTCTGGGCATTGTGCTCCTGCCCGGAGCTCTAACAGCAGAACAGAAATAGAGCACAAAAAGCAGAACTCTGATCAATTATTGGCCCTGCAGAACCCAGACTGCTTTGGCAGATCGGCTGAAAATCTCACAGCCTGGAAAAAAGCCTCGGTAACCAAATAAATTTTCTTTTATTGGCAGCTACTGATAAAGATTTCAAGCGCCGGGCTGGATAGAGGGAATTGAAATGCACATTGACAATTAAAACTCTGGGTCACCACCACGCTGTGCTAATGCCAGTTTGGGAAGGCTTATGTTATTTTTGTGTCATTTTGTGTTCTGTTCAAGAACTTTGTTATTAATTAGCGTACAAACTTCAGTTAATAATCAATTCATGCCACAATTATCGTATCAGTTCTGCTGTCTAATTAGAAACTGCTGAGTGATTGGAATTCCAATATGGTGATACAGGCACAGGCTTCAATCCTAAACAAATACGAGTGTGAAGTTACTGAACAAAAGATTATCTAAGCTTTAATATCAACTGGCAAAACTCTTTCACTCTGGATCATTAACTTCCAGCCCTATTATTACATACAAATGCCCAATTTCTGCTAATTCCCAACGCTAATTCCTTTTAATCATTATTTTGTATACATTGTGTTAAGGCTTTTCACTTGTTTACATTTGCATAATTATAGCAATTGTCTTCTAAGCTTCACTCCGCTGAAATCGTTCTAATTTGGGATTTAGCCCATTTTTATAGATCAGTCGACTTCTGGAGAGCCACATATCTGGGACTGGTGTTGCCTGGATCTTGTGTGAGTCAGACCAAGCACAAGGAGCAGTTTGGAAGGAGCAGGGAAAGGGACAGAGTGGAATATCCATGGGTGGTGTTCAGCAAAGATGTGAGTGCAACAGAAAAACCAAAGCATCTCTGGGATAACCTTTCCTTTATGGATGTAGTAACCCTGGGAATACCACTCATGGAACTCCAGCAGTTCTGGTGCCTCTGAGGGAGAAGCAGCACATCTAATCCTGCTTGGAAATCATTTGGTACTTTGCCCCTCTCTCTTTTGCGGCCTCTACTCAAGGACACCTTGAGTATTTGGTGCAGTTTTGGGCACCCCAAGATTAGAAAGATGTTAAAGGATCAGAGAATGTCCAAAGGAGGGCAACGAAGATGGTGAAGGGCCTTGAGGGGCTGAGGGCACTTGGTCTGTTCAGCTGGAGGAGAGGAGCCTGAGGGGAGACTCATCCCCATTAGAGCTTCCTCATGAGGGGAAGAGGAGGGTGAAATGACCCAGGGAATGGCTGGAGATGAGCCAGGGGAGGGTTAGGTTGGATATCAGGAAAGGTTCTTCCCCCCGAGGGTGCTGGGCACTGCCCAGGCTCCCCAGGGAATGGGCACGGCCCTGAGGCTGCCAGAGCTCCAGGAGCGTTGGGACAGCGCTGCCAGGGATGCCCAGGGTGGGATTTTGGGGTGTCTGTGCAGGGCAAGGAGTTGGATCAATGATCCTTATGGATCCCTTCCAATTCAGCACATTCTGATTTTCATTTTTTTCCGTGTTCCCACTACAGCAGCTCCAGCCCGGAGCCGTCCCCGGGCTCCAGCAGGGAACAGCAGCGAGGACTCATCTCTCTCCTCATCCACGGCCTTATCTTCCTTTAGTGCTCCTGTTATGCCTTGATCATCCATCAGCCTGACTGCTTCCCTGGCAAGCTTCCTGCCTCTGATCTGCTCAAAAAACTTTTTCTTGGTAGCTTTTCCACATCCAGTAAGTGCTCGGAATCTGCCTGGCTTCCCTTTCGCTTTTAAATTGAGAGGCTGAAGTTTTACCTTTTAAAAAAAAAAACCCCAACCCAAACCAAACCTAATAACTCCTTTGTATGTCAGTTTATATTTTCTTTTTGGCATATCTTCCTGAAAATAATTATGTTGTGCATATTTGGGTTGAGTAGTAAAATAAGTTGTTGCCCTTAAAGCATCCAAGCCGTCTACAAACATATTCCCCTCTTAGCTGCTCCTTTAATTTCCTTTTAATTATCTTCCTCGTTATTAGGCAGTTCCTCTGTAGGTGCATTGATTTTTTTTATGTGTTTTTTTCCCCCTCCTACAAGGATCCTCAGTGTTGTTGTGACTACTCCAGGGTGGCTTTTTCACACTCTGCTTGAAGTGGATGAAGAACTGAAGCGACTGAGGAATTCTCCTTCCTTGTGCCAAGAGTTTTATTGTCACAAAGTGGTTGTGGAGTGGAGCTGTGGCACTGCCAGGCTGAGCAGGGATGAACCACCTCACACTTCCTGGGCTTTTTATCACTCCTGTGGCTGTTTTATCTCCAGGACCCTGAATTCTCCCTCTGCTGGGAACTGATGTCTTGAGTTTGGGCCATTACTTTCCTTCTATTTTTTTAAATTATTATTATTATTTCTATTATTCTATTATTATTTCTATTCTTGAACTTCCATGATCCTGCCAACTCAGCACATTCCCTGCTTCTCAGATTCTGTTCCCTGAGCTTTCAGACTTGTGCTGGTCCCATAAAAGCCCTCCCAGGGCTGGGGCTGATCCCATTGTGTGTCCCCAGGTTTGTCACAAACATTTCACATTCTTCATTCCCAACCTGGGCTTCACCTGAATNTCTCTCTCCTCATCCACGGCCTTATCTTCCTTTAGTGCTCCTGTTATGCCTTGATCATCCATCAGCCTGACTGCTTCCCTGGCAAGCTTCCTGCCTCTGATCTGCTCAAAAAACTTTTTCTTGGTAGCTTTTCCACATCCAGTAAGTGCTCGGAATCTGCCTGGCTTCCCTTTCGCTTTTAAATTGAGAGGCTGAAGTTTTACCTTTTAAAAAAAAAAACCCCAACCCAAACCAAACCTAATAACTCCTTTGTATGTCAGTTTATATTTTCTTTTTGGCATATCTTCCTGAAAATAATTATGTTGTGCATATTTGGGTTGAGTAGTAAAATAAGTTGTTGCCCTTAAAGCATCCAAGCCGTCTACAAACATATTCCCCTCTTAGCTGCTCCTTTAATTTCCTTTTAATTATCTTCCTCGTTATTAGGCAGTTCCTCTGTAGGTGCATTGATTTTTTTTATGTGTTTTTTTCCCCCTCCTACAAGGATCCTCAGTGTTGTTGTGACTACTCCAGGGTGGCTTTTTCACACTCTGCTTGAAGTGGATGAAGAACTGAAGCGACTGAGGAATTCTCCTTCCTTGTGCCAAGAGTTTTATTGTCACAAAGTGGTTGTGGAGTGGAGCTGTGGCACTGCCAGGCTGAGCAGGGATGAACCACCTCACACTTCCTGGGCTTTTTATCACTCCTGTGGCTGTTTTATCTCCAGGACCCTGAATTCTCCCTCTGCTGGGAACTGATGTCTTGAGTTTGGGCCATTACTTTCCTTCTATTTTTTTAAATTATTATTATTATTTCTATTATTCTATTATTATTTCTATTCTTGAACTTCCATGATCCTGCCAACTCAGCACATTCCCTGCTTCTCAGATTCTGTTCCCTGAGCTTTCAGACTTGTGCTGGTCCCATAAAAGCCCTCCCAGGGCTGGGGCTGATCCCATTGTGTGTCCCCAGGTTTGTCACAAACATTTCACATTCTTCATTCCCAACCTGGGCTTCACCTGAATTTCTTCCAGAATAAAATTTCCACGGCTTCTTCTTTCCAGGATGCTTTATCCTGAACTTTGTCCATATCTCCTGGCTTCCTTTCACCTCACCCTCTTATCTGTGTAATTATTAGTGCTGGGAGAGCAGCGCTCCTCTCTGCTGTAGGTTATCTATATTTCAAAAGCTTCTCATCCCAATACCTACCAGAGCCTTTTCTCTGCCTTCTGCCTCTCTCTCCCTGCCCTTTGAAGCATTTCAGCTCCCTTTCATGTGCTGCCAATCCAACTTTCCTCCTTCCATACCTATGCTCTGAAATATGCTGCCGTACACACGCAGATGAGATAATCTGCAGCTTATTAAAAGCACAGCTATCAAAAGACCATCAGCAGCGCTCAATAACACGAGGCAGGGGCCCGAAAATTTTATGCAAAGCAGATATTAAGAAGTTGCTCCTTTGAGAAAAGGGATGAACTGGTGTTTGGGTCGGGATCTGTTCTGTGTAGGATAAAAACACGGAACAGTGATAGCTCAAGTATGAAACCCCATCTCGTTGCCTAAAAATTCCTGGACATGTAAACAGGCATTTTCTCCATCATCACTCCTAGAAATAAGTGTCATTTTCCCTTCTCATGCTGTAATAAATAGAACCATTAAAATGTGTGGTGTTTGTGTCCTATTTTCTTTGCTTTTCCAAAATAAATGAGAAATGATTGCTGCCCGTTTCAGTTACCTGTTCCTTGCCCAAACATCTGCTACATGGTTTAGCCTATTAGAGATAGGCCAAAAAATGAGCCTATATCCACTTAAGGTTTATTTTATCTTATTTCAGGAGGAGAAGGGCAAAAAGAGGGATTAACTCTTCGCTGGCTGCCCATGTCTTCAGTGAGTAAATCAAAATAATGCTCTTCACAGCCCAGAACAGTGTACCACAACACTTTTTAAAGCAACTTGAAATGTAGGACCTCAGATAAGCATAATTTCAGTTATCTGGGGCTCAGAGGCAGGGGAAGAAAAAAAAAAAAAAAAAGAAGAAGAAAAAGACTCAACTCTTTTTGCATACAAAACAGCCCTCGATAATTTTTTCAAAACAAAACATCAAATGAGTCAGTTCCCTCAGATGTTGCAGATGAATGCAGCTGTCACCCTGCCAGTGTGGGAGGATCTTTTCCCCGAGCCTCTGCACGAGCAGAGGGAGGGAATTGGCCCTGTGCAGCCCCCAGGAGCCAGCCCTGCTCTGTTTGTGCTGTACCACGCTCATCCAAGGGGCTCCATCCCCTTTCTTCTCTCCCCGCAGCCCCAGAGCATCTCAGCCTTTCAAAGCCCTGTCACTCAGCCAGGGTTTTTTGCTTCTCTTCAGCAATTTGTGTAGGTGAGGGAGGGGAAGGAATCCTCAGATGGGTTTCTGCAGTGGGGTGATTTTTTTTTTTCAATCAGTGTCTTTGGAAAAGGGGAGATTGATAAGGGAGGGAGGGGCAGGATGTGCTCCAAGGCACAGGACAGGAACATGTCCCACACAGCCCAGAGCTGGAAATCCTTTCCATATGAAAAAAAATGAGCCAAATCATTTGTTCTTTTTGATTTTTTCCAAAGGAATGAACAAAAGCAACATTCAGTGAGAATTCACAGAGAAGCTGTGGCTGCCCCTGGATCCCTGGCAGTGCCCAAGGCCAGGTTGGAGCACCCTGGGACAGTGGAAGGTGTCCCTGCCCACAGCAGAGAGTGGCAAAAGATGATTTTTCAGGTCCCTTCCAACCCAAACCATTATTCTGTGAAAATTTTCTGCTTAATGCTGTCCAAAATTCCCACTTCAAAAATAAAAAATAAAAAAATAGTCACTTATTTCGTTTCTTTTTTAGTTTTCCCCAGCTCTAAGGCTGAGTTCCTGGAATTCTCTCTGTGATTCCAGCAGAAGCCTCTTCCTCACGATCAGAAAATGATTTCTGAAAGAAGGATATAATGATGCAAATGAATCAATTTGCAAAAGGTCTGCTCTGATACAGAACATACATAAAATATACATGAGCTACCCTGAATAGCAACTATGCAGTTAGGGAAGCAATAAGTGTAATTATCATCCTGGATTACTTAAAATACAAATTGGCATCAAGTTCCAGTAGCCAATACAAGTGTAATGACAATTTTGGTTACACATAATACTTTTTTGCCTCTGAATGGGAGATAACAAATCAATGCAAAATGCAAACCATCTTGGTATGAAGTAAATTCTAATTTAAATATGATATGTGGGACTGCAGCTCTTGTTTTTAGAATTTAGATAACAGCTCACTGTCCTGCTTTTTGGGGGAGAAGGGGAGAGGAAATAAATTCAGGATTAATTTGTATTGATTGCATTAGAACTCAAATTGAAATTTATTCGGATAAAGTATCTTAGAATAGGTACAGTAATAACCAGGACAAGCAATTAAATAGAAACTCAGAATCCCAGACTGGTTTGGGATGGAAGGGAACTTAAAGCCCATATGGGGGCTGTGATTTTGGGATTAAGGGCAATGCTCACCAGAGCTGCCTCGTAGCTGCCCCTTCCAACCAGGATCCTCAGAAAATAATGATCTGGCCAACATCATTAATTAACAGATCATGGAAAGGTGTTAAAATGCCATGAAAAAGCAGGATTTGCTCTGCCACAGCCGTGTCTGACATTCCAAATGCAAGGAGCAAGTGCACGAGCTGTGTCCTAAGGGTGGCTGTTACTGGAGATAAATATTAAGATCTTTAATTATTATTTGTTGGACACCTCTGCACTTATAACATCTGCACAGTTCGTGCCTCCACGGGATTCCTCCGAGCTGGGGAGAAAACATCCCCGTGGTATTAATTACTTGCAAATTGCCCTGAGATAACAATTTACCTTCCAAAACAGAAATCCTACAGAATTCCAGAGCTGCCTGCCCCAGGATACAGGGTGGGGTTTGGAACCAGAACCGTGCACAGGTCACAGAAACCAAAGCTGGAGAGTTTCTGTCAGCTCAAAAATCCCCAGAGAACTTCCAGCTCTGGAGGGCTTTGTCCCCAGTCTCAGGTTAAAAGAGAATCCTTTCTAGAGCACGCTCAGGCTGGAACAGTTGCACAGATTTGAAGCCATCAGGCTGCTCTCAATTTAGGAAAGTTCTGCCCCTCCCACCTCCAAGTAAAATATGAGGAATCACAGACTGTGAAAATGGGAAGGGTTTGGGGTGGAGAACTGCAAGGCTGGAGTTTCTGAAATGCAGCAGCACGAGCTTGGATTAACCGAGAATTTTTGGAGACACAAGGAAATCAGCCCTATCCAGAGTCCCAGCTTTTGGGATTTTGACCTCTGGCATGGTGGACAAATTGGGATTTTGACTTTAACCACTGCCCTGCTCATAGGTCACTCAGTAATCCCATCTTGGGAATGTGCATGGAGACCCCTCCAGCAGTGCCCCTAAATTCGAGCTCCTCAAACCAGACCCCCTAAACTTCCCACTCTGGGAATGTGCACAGAGACCTCTCCAGCTGTGCCCCCTCTAAATCCCAGCTCCTCAAACCAGCCCCCCTAAACTTCCCACTCTGGGAATGTGCACAGAGACCTTTCCAGCTGTGCCCCTAAATCCCAACCCCTCAAATCAGCCCCTCTAAACTTCCCACTCTGGGAATGTGCACAGAGACCTTTCCAGCTGTGCCCCTAAATCCCAGCTCCTCAAATCAGAACCCCTAAACTTCCCACCCCGGGAATGTGCACAGAGACCTCTCCAGCTTTGCCCCCCTAAATCCCAGCTCCTCAAAACTTCTCACCCAGGGAATGTGCACAGGGACCTCTCCAGCTGTGCCCCTAAATCCCAGCTCCTCAAATCAGAACCCCTAAACTTCCCACCCCACACAAAGTTTGTGCTCAGCATCCCCAGAAATCCAACCAAGAGAGGAAGTTTTGAGAGGATTAAAGGTGGATCCTGCTGAGCTGGGAGGTGATGGGCAGCTCAGCAGGGAACATTCCTCAAAGGGATGGTTTTGTCCTAGAAAGCAAATCCCTCCTTGGCACCGTGGGCTTTAATCAGCCCCGCTCAGTTTAGGATTTGAACAATAAAGCAGAATTTTGGCCCTTGCACACACAAACAGAACAATTCTGGAATGCAGGAGGATAATTTCTGAGGGATTTCTGCTGTTGTTCTTCCTCCTTGTGCCCGTGTCTCAGCAATATTGAAACCCCGATGGGGGAAAGGATGAAATTCATTAAGTGCCTTGCATAAATCATGGATTGTTTTGCTCCCTGGCTGACTAAGAAGTTAAAAAATAAATGAGTGTACTTTGGCAGCTCTGCACGTGGGTATCACCTAGTTCTGAATAATATTTACATGATTTAAGAACGGGCCAGTCCCTTGAACCGAAAATGTGAGTTTAGTGTTGAATTAAAGAGAACTAGAAATAATTAATGCAGACATCCTGAAACAACAGGATGAAGGGTTAATCCTGCCATACTTGGAATTATAAAAAACTAAATCATTTTATGTAGCTGAAAAACCAGTTTACTCAGGGGGGGTGAAAGAAATGTCGATTTTTTTTTTTTTTTTTCTTTTTCAGTTCTATACTTTTCATTTGAATATAGGTCAGAGGTTTGAGTGCAGGTGATCAGAAAACTGGTTGTTTTCTAGGATAAAATCTAGAAAGTAGGAAAGGTTAGAAAACTTCCTTCGTTGTCTACTCCCAATTCCAACATCTGGAATGCAAAAGCACTGAAAGCACAGAATTTGGATAAATTTCTTTACGGTGCTCCTTTTTTCAACATTAACTCAAACATTATTTGGGTTCTTCTCACCAGGACTTCCCAGGTGATTATGGGAATATATGGAGCACATTTCCTGCTCTTCTGCCAGCCCTTCCCAAATTCCCTCTCTGTCTCTGGGCCCTTGTGCAGCTCCTGTTGGTGCTGATATTGCAAGTTCAGGCCTGTGCATGATTGTTGTCATTAGAGGAAATGTTTTCTGCCAGCTCCATGATGGGTTGGGTCACGATGCTCCCTCCTGGAAGGGTTCCAGGCCAGGCTGGATGGGGTTTGGAGCACCCTGGGATGGTGGAAGGTGTCCCTGCCCAATGGGATGAGCTTTAAGGTCCCTTCCAACCCAAAGCAGTCTGGGATTCTGTCATTTTATAATTGATCTGGATGGGAATGTTGTGTTAAATACGTTTTTATTTAAAGAAAATAGAAAAAGAAATAGAGAATTGAAAGTAAATCCTTCATTTTGCACGACATGGAGATTTTTCTGATTGGGCCAATAACTCCAATTCCCAACTTGTTTTATCTTGGAATAAAAACTAATTTCAGCCACCAAAAGAGCCAATGTTTTGTCCTCAGTCAGTTCTCTGAAGGCTGCTGCCCTCCCGAGTCATCCCTGAGACTCCCAACTTGAATTCTGCTCCCAAATTCCTCTCACTCTGATAAAATTGTGCAAGGTGGCTGCCAGGTGCAGAGCTGAGGCTGTGCTTTGTGAAGGACAACAGCCCATTTGGGATGGGATTATCCAACCCTACAACCAAATGGGATATTTTCCACCAAGAAACACAAAATACAAGCTCCCTGCACGTGTGTGGAGCCATCTGGCAGCTGGAACACGCAGAGGGAGCCAATTGTCATCACCTGAGCTGCCAACGTGCAGCAGAAACCAGCCAGGCTCTTTCCAGCCACCAGGAATATTTGTGTGCTTTGGGGAAGGGAAAACAGAACGAGAGATCTCCGAGGAAAGCCTCAAACAGGAAATTAAGAAAGCCCCTTTAACGACGCACGTGGATTGGAAAGGAGGGAAGGCAGGGCTCGGCACATGGAGCTCTTTCATGGAAACGAGAACAGGCTCGTGATGGAAAGAATAAAAACAAGGCTTGTGCTGGGAATGGGAAAATGGAACAGGCAGCTATAACCCAAAGTCTCACCACGCCTTAATTGAGGTGTTGCAGCTGCAGTTTGCCTTAAAAAAAGTAAATTCCTCGCTAAAGGGGAGCAAGATTTCCGATTTTCCTGCGAGAGCTGTTGGAGGCTTTGTCAGGTTTGTGTCGTAACCACAAAGATAAGCACCTGTTGCCTGGGGAAATACAACCATTTCCTACCACCACAAAACCCCACTGAAAGGAGCAGCAAAAGGCAAAGAAAAAGCAAAAAATAAATGTGGTAGCTCAGGGCCCGATGAGTGGCTGGTAAAAAAATTGGGAAATACCAGATTGGCTTTGTTTAAACGAGGAAATGAAGACAAACCCAGAATATGAGGTTATTTTTACCTCATAAAACTCACCGACAGCAAGAGGAAGGGAGATTGCTAAAAGATACGTTTTTTAAAATGCTGTTTATGTTTCTGCCCATGTGAAATGATCCCCCTGGATTTATTGGTGCAGGATATATTGCTGCAGCAGCTGAAGTGACGATAATAGCCCAGGAAAAATGTTGATGCTGTTATTTGATGATGGATTGAGGCCCTACGGAAGCAGCGCGGGGATTTGTCAACATGAACTTTGCAAATGATGCTCCTGGAATTCTATAAACAAAGGGAAATGGAGGAGAACTGCCAGCACCTCCCACTGCTGAGGTGCACAAGGACTCCTTCAGGGGGTTGCTTCAATTAGGGATGATTAATTGCAGTAATGACCCAGCCCTGGCCATACAGAGCCCAATGGGGTGGTCACCACAGCCATCCTGGCCTGAAACACCTCATAACCCCAACACCATCATTCCAGCACTTCCCAGGTCTGTATTTACCAATCAATTGCCACAATCACGTGATTTTTCCAGTTACTTATTCCCCCGGTTTGTTTGATCTTCTAAAAATATTTGGCACCTCTGCATCTCCCAAAGGGGAATTCCTCCATCTGAGTAAATACTTGTTTTTGTGTCCTAAATGTCGCATAAAAAAGCAAAAATCTTCACAAAAATTAGTAAAGGAAGATGTCTTGCCACCCATGGAGTGGGTCCTACACTTTTTTCAGCTCATGTGGTTGTAAAGCTCTTTCCTACAGGTACAGAAGTGAAAAAAAAAAATGTCAAAACGCCGTGTTTACCCAGAGAAAAGCGAAGGATTGCAGCCCTGTGACAATCCTTGAGGACTCAGGAGCCAAGGCACTTGTCAATCTGCATTTCTGGAATTTCTGCCCCTTCTTCTCAATTATGGAGCAGGGCTTTAACACACGGAGCCCGTGCCACTGCTGGTGGTGATCACTCCACTGAGCACCGCGGCGCAGCCAGGGCCAACCCCCAGCTCCCACGCTCACGTCACAGCCTGTGAGCCTCAGCTGCTGCTTTTATTGATACTGGCAGACAAAAGGATAAAAATAATCATCAGAAGTGCTACAACAAGACAACAAATAAAGGATTTGATAATTGTGGCTAGAGCTGTCAGATGGATCTCAGAGCTGCCAACAGAAGAATGTTGTGTTTCGGTGTGCGGAGACCCTTCGCATGTTGTCAAAGTTCCCAACAACACAGATTCAAACAAATTAATGAGGCAACAGAATAGAAGATTTTAACTCCTCCTGTGGTGCTTTGGTTCAAAATTCTGTGTCCCAGGAAGAGAAGGTTGGGGTATTTTCTGGGTGTCACAGACCCCCCACCACCGACCTGTGCTAAACACTCTCTATCAGAAGGGAGCAAAATGTTTGCATTCAAGCTCAGGTCCCAGAAGCAACAAGCAGGGATTGCTCCTTCCTCAGCTGGGGAGTCCTGCTGGGCTGCAGGAGCAAAGCTGATCCAGCAGATCCATGCTGCTGAAGCACAGAGCTCCCAATCCTCCCCTTCCCTCCCTTCCCTGGAGCCTCCTGGATGTCTCCCATGAACCAGGGCAGCGCACGAGCCGGCGGAGAACTCCGAATAAAAGAGTTCTCTGCCAGGTTCAAACCACAAGAGAAGGATCTGACAAGGGCTGGAGCAGGGAAGGTGGAGGGAGGAAGAGAAGAGGAGGAAAGCAGGGCCTTTTCTTCCTGCGGGGACAAGCTGCAGGAGTCACATTCCTTCAGCCCGGGCAGCCCACGGGGCTGACCTGACCTGCTCCAGCACATCTCAGCCAAGCCCTGCCTGTTACTGCAAATCAGGTGTCTCTAAATAGTGCTCAGTGCACAGAAAAGTCATCATCTGACAGGGAAAAATTCCACTGACCCATCCTCACCCACACCGTTGGACACTCCAGGCGTCCCTCCCCATGGCAGGGGGTGGAACAAGACGAGTTTTAAGGTGCCTTCCAACCCAGCCAGTCTGGGATTCTCTGATTCTGGGATTCTCTGATTCTGGGATTCTCTGATTTGTGTCTCAGCTTGTGAGAAAGACAAATATACTTCACCTCCTTAAAAGGAGCAATCCTTACAGCACCAGGAGTTTCTAAGCAATGACAAATGGATTAGCAGAACGAACAGCAGAAAGCCCCAAGGTGGATTTTCCGGGATGGGAAGGAGAAGTGGGAAATCAGCAGAAATTATTCTATAGCTCAACTAAAATTCGACATTCAGGTAACTAAACCAGAGCAATCAAGTCATGCTGCAAAAACTTGGGAAGAAGGCAGAGGAGCTCCTTCTGCCAGACCTGAGCGGGATGGGAAACAACCTGCTCTGGGATTTTGGCTCCCCAAATTATCCAAGGGAAGAGCATTCCTTGGCACCAAGTGCCCTGTGGAGTCGTGCTGGGCTGCACTGGGATGTCCCACATCAGACAGGACAGGACAAACACCAGGACACAACCCAAACAAACAACAGGCTGCACCTCCATGCTCCAGAGCCGGCCCCGCTTCCCAGGATTCCCAAGGATTGTCTCCCTGGGAAGGGAACACCTCACCAACATTCCCATTCTGACCAGAAAGTGCTGGCAGCTCGGTTGGTGCAGCACAACCTGTCAGAAACCACCTGGTCACTTCCAGCACCTAAAAGTCCCCACTTAGAACGGCAAACTCAGGCTGCTGACCCCAAAAAATCCCCTATTTGCAGCCCTGAACTGCTCCGGAGTTCCTCCAAGATTTTCCTAGGCACCGATAGGAATCTTCTGCTTCTATTTTGGAAAAAATCAAATGAAAAGAACGCCGAATTGATTTGAAAGGAAAAGCAGCCCCCATTTCCATATTACCTGCCTTTCAGGAAGTGGCTGCTTTTTCACTGCAGGGAGCTGGGAGCCTGAAGGTAAATAAACAAATAGGCACAAGGAAAGAGAGGAGATGAAACGCAGAGGGCTTTTGCTGGATATACATCCAAATTATTTAAAGGAGGCGCCAGGGGAGGCTGTGCCTTTGAGCTGGAGCACAATTAGCTGGGATGAGTGGCACTTCAATTATTGCACCGGGGTTACCCAAGGCTGGCACGAGGATCCTCCCTGCTCCTGTCCCCCCGCAGCCTCCCGGCGGCACCTCGGAGGCATCTGCACCCCCTTCCCGTGCCAAAACGCCTTGGCACAGCTCTGCAAATCAATGGCAAGGAAAGGAAGGAGCCATGGGGGCGGGAGGAACCTGAGGTGAGCAGCAGAAGATGAAAGAAAAACGGGATTGAGGAACGGCGCTGATAAGAAAAAGTCCAGGAAAAACAAAAGAGGTTTTCCAGGTGTCTTATGAGGCTTCTCCCACAGGCAGAAATCTCCCTGCCGGGTTCTGCCCGGGGATTGTTTTGTTGTTTTGGTTTAGGTTTGGGGATTTTTCAGGTTTTTGAGGGGGCAGAGCTCATGGCGTAGCAGGGAGCAGAAAGGAACTACACTTTTTAAGTTATCTGTAAAGAATCTGTGGGCTCAGTCTCAAGGGTGATGGAAATTGGGGTGGTCTGAGCCACTCCTCACACTCCTGTCATTTGTGGAATATCCTGATTGGAAGGGACCCACAAGGATCCTCAAAGTCCAACTCCATCACTTTGCTCCTTCATCCCTAACAAATTCCAGATTTTTCGTCTTTAAAGTAGAGCCTGGCCCCTTAAAGCTGTTTAGGGTCCTTACAAACCACTTCATCTGCAAATTAGCAGAGGTATTTGGCTCTTTAAATTGGTTTTATCACTGAAAACTGTTACATTTCTGAACGCACTGAATTTTACATTTTACATTTCAGAATTTATGCCTAGAACTGAAAAGCTCTTTGCCATCTGGAGGTCAAGTGGCAAGCTACGTGTTCGTACTTCGCTTCAGACTTGCCTGAGAAGAATTAAAAAGTTAAACCTTGATATACATGAGAGTCAAGCATCCAAGAAGTTTTAAAGATCTGCCCTGATTTCTTTCGGATGTGGAATTTCAGAGCCTACTCAGGCAGAACTTTAATCACAGAATCCCAGACTGTGCTGGGTTGGAAAAAACCTGAGAGCTCATCCAGGGCCACCCCTGCCATGGGCAGGGACACCTTCCACTGTCCCAGGGTGCTCCAAGTCTTGTCCAGCTTGGCCTTGGGGACTTCCAGGGATGCAGGGGCAGCCACAGCTTCTCTGGAATTCTATTCCAGCCCCTCCCCACCCTCCCAGCCAGGAATTTCCCCTCAATATCCCACCTAACCCTGCCCTCTGGCAGTGGGAAGCCATTGTCCACTCCATCCCTTGTCCCCAGTCCCTCTCCAGCTCTCCCGGAGCCCCTTTAGGCCCTGGAAGGAGCTCTGAGGTCTCCCTGGAGCCTTCTCCTCTCCAGGCTGAACAATCCCAAATCTCTCAGCTTTCCTAAGCACACAGAAAAACATTTTCCTCCCCTGCTTTGTACCAAAACCATCCCAGAGCACCAAGGGCACTGAGGTTTTACATCAAACCGAGAGAAGCTCTGCTGGCCTCTGAACCCACCCAGAGCCAGGCAGCTCCGATTCCCCCTGCCCAAGCTTCCATTGAGCACCATTAACGAGCCCTAATTGATCATTCCATAAATCCCAAACGCTCCAGTTCCTTGCAAACAATCACAATTCCCTGCGCCCTGCTGCAGAGGCAGCCCTTGACACAACGATTTAGTGCCAGTGCCAGTCACTGTCTGGCTGTGGGACTGCCTGGACATCCTCTCCTTGGCAGTGACTGATACCCTGCAGCGCCCACGACACAACAAACACAAACAGCTCCTCCAGACAACGCAAAAATATCCTGACAAGTTCATTTCCTTTAACCCCCGGAGCCCCAGCATGGAGGGACCTTCCTGGGATTTGCTACGGAGCACAAAGGGAAAGGACAGCAGGGCCCGGAGTGCCTGGGAGCTGCCAGCTTGGAAACATATGCTCTGGAACTCGGGAAGTTGGGAAATGTGTTCAGCACAGCAAAAAAAAAAAAATTAAAAAAATAAAAAATCATCACAACTTTTCAACTCGACTCCTGAGTTGCCAGGGAGGCGAAGTGTGGGAGCTTTCTGACAATTATTTTGAGTTTGCTCGAGGCTTTTAATGTTCTCAAATTGAAATTAGACAAAAAGCTGGGGATTTAAGTATTGGGCTAGGTATTTACTTCATTACTATTATTTAGTAAATATATTATTATAATATTCACTTTATTCAACACTAAATATATTTTTTCCCAGTGAAATTGCTATTCCAGTCAATAATATTTTGTTCTGTGTAATATATGGAGGACTTGCAGCGAGAGGACAATGGGGAATGGCTTCCCACTGCCACAGGGCAGGGAGAGATGGGATATTGAGAGGAAATTTTTGGCTGTGAGGGTGGTGAGGGGCTGGAATGGACTTTCCAGGGAAGCTGTGGCTGCCCCTGGATCCCTGAAATTGTCAAAAGCCAGGCTGGATGGGGCTTGGAGCAACCTGGAATAGTGGAAGGTGTCCCTGCCATGGCAGGGGGTGGGAATGGGTAATTTTTAAGGTCCCTTCCAACCCAAACCCTCTGGGATTCCTGACAATTGCCTTCATCCAGCCCAAGCCCCATCTCCTGTTCTGTGGCTCCATCTCCAGCAGGAGCCATCCATGGACAGAGCAGAGAGGAGGGAATTGCACGGGTTGGCTTTGGGGATTCTGTCCAGCTCCTATCCAAAACAACCAGAGGCTGTGGGTTTTACAGAGTGTTGGGAGCTTTGAATGTCTGTCTGCAGGGAAAATAATTATTTAGTGGAACAGAAACCCTCCCCTCATTCTCCTGGCCAGAGGCTGCACTTTTAAACCATCCATCTACAACCAAAGGCATCAAAACACAAACACGACCTGGATGAGCTTGCAGAGCATTTGGTCCCTAATTTTTTTTTCCCTACCAGTATTGGTAACGTTTTTTCATCCTGCCTAACACTCATTTCCAATTTCCTGCCTGTGGGACTTGGAGATGTGCTAGAACTGCAGGAGAAGCTGTGCTGAGTTCCACAATGCCTTGATCCCAGCTCTCCAGCTCCCCTCTGATATCCATTGCTAAAGCCAATGGAAGGCACAGAGTGGTTGAACAGTGAAAGAAATCTTCTGCTAATTGGCTTTAGGCTGCAGCAGGGAAACCTTTCTGGATCTCCCTCTAGGCAAAGAGGAAAAAGGAATATTAGATCAAAACTGAGCTGAACATGTAGAAGCCGGTGCTGTGGCTAATGCAGGAGGATGGCAGAGGTTCAGAACGTGTTCGGAGAGAGATTCCAACCCACTTTGAAATCTTTCAGTGGAAGCCTTTAGTTTTAGCCCATAAACACTCTCAATGACAACCCAGAGACAAGCCAGAAGATTAGAAGAACACAAGCAGGATAATTATTTCACACAGACACCAAAGCTCTGCAAGGCTTTCGAAAATTAATGATTTGTTCACGTTGATGTGGCCTCCTTCCCTTGCTCCGCTTTTCCCAAAACTTGGGCATGGAACACGCTTTGCAGATCATTTTAACCAACAAGCTGCTGCAAACGAGGCACAGAAAAAGAAGAAAAACACAGCAGGGGCCACAGAGGTGGATTTGGGAGGAATAATGAGAAGCATTTCAATTAAATACACACAGTGCAGCCAAGCAATACCTATGGGCAATATATCTGTCAACACACACGCGAGGGATGTAAACAGCAAGAATGGAAAGGAAAGATTTAGTGCAGCTCACTGGGCATAGCTGGGAGTGGTGTGATTAAATTAAGGAAGATAATTCGGGTTGAATCTGAAGAACAACTTCCTGAGAGTGAAAGGTTTCAGCTTCAAACAAGCTCCCAAGTAAGCAGTTAATCCCCACTCTTTAAAACATGACTGGGCAAGAGCCCCCGTACCTGCACAGTGGGGAACAGGGCAGCTTCTGCCAGGAGATGGATTGGGAAATGAAATAAGCCTTTAATTTCTTTAATGGCTGTGAATCTCCCAGTGGGGACAAGAAAACAGAGAGAGAAAGAGCCAGATGGGAAGCAGAGAGGCAGACCCGTCCTAAAGCCAGAGTTCAGTGGATTTGCTGGAGAAAATAGTTTAATGTAAAAGAAATCAAAAGTGATGCCAGGGAGAGGGGGGAAAGTCCTGGGTAGGAGCTTGGCATAACCCTGGCAATTTATTATCAGAGAACCATGGAATGGTTTGTGTTGGAAAATCCTTCTGAGATCACTGAGTGCCACCATCCCCAGCGCTGCCAGGGCCACCACTGACCCATGTCCCCAAGGGACATTTTCAGGTTTTTGAACAACTCCAGGCATGGTCACCCCACCTCTTCCCTGGGCAGCTGTGCCAATGCCCAACCACCCTTCCAGGGAAGAAACTGTTCCCAGTATCCAACCTAAACCTCCCCGGCACAACCCGGGAGTGTTGTGAGAGTCATTTCCTCTCATCCTGAGGGTTTTATTTCCCTCAAGGTTTCCAAGCAGCTGTGCCTCAGTCCATGGCAGCACCTCTCTGGTGTTACACAGATTTTCCTCCTCAAGAAACCCTAAATACAGAGTTGAGCAGCACAACTTAGACTCATCCTCAGCCTCACTTTTCCAGAGTCAATCCAGCAGGGATGTGTGGATCCCCCATTCCCCTCTCCATCTTCCAGCCAGCTTCTCCCATCCCTTCCACCCTCTCCCCACCACCATCCCAGCAAAAAAAAAAACCAAAAAAACAAAAACAAAAAAAGTGATGAGACTTGCTAAGTCTCATTATCCTGCTACACAAATTAAATCAACTAAGGAGAGGCAAACTGAAGAGCTTTGCCCAAGGTTACAATCATATTCAGAGGCAAAGCCAAGACTAGAGCTGGAATCCTGCTTTCTCCTGGAATGTTTAGACTACAGCTCCTGCAGCAAATGCTTTCACACTTTATAGTGTTTACTAACTTGGTAATGTCTGCTCACACGCTGCTCTGCCTGGAGGAGCTGCACCAGAGGGAATTTAATCAATGGAAAATAAGTGTCATTATTAGGAACTGGGCAAGGCAGCACTCAGGAGAGAGCTGGGCAGATTCTGCTGTTTCAGGAGAAGGCCAATGGTTTTGGTAGTGCTGTAAAGGGGAAAAAAAACCCCACAGGGATTACTCAGGCTTCACTTGGAAGGTCCTGGAAGTGCAAATCACCATCCATCATCTTTATGGTGCATCACATCACCTGAGGTATGAAGTAATCATCTAAAAATGCACTGCCTGACACGGCCATGGTTACAATCAATAACCTCTACGATTGGAGAATGTAAAGGGAAATCTTTTATTCCACTGATGTCTTGTTTTCATACAAAGGGCTCCATTATCAGCACGGCACGAGTGCAGAACTCACCTGACGAGGATGGAAAAGCATCATTTTAGAAATAAAAGTGCACGGCTCAATAAATCTGTAAATCATCTCCCCAAAGCTCTGATTGGCTCTGGGTTAACTCTTGGAATATCAAAGATGCTTCAAAAATGAGCCCTCTCCATGTCTGCACACAGCATTTGCCAAGTTCATATTTATAGATATGCATTCAAAAATATATGGAAAAGGGGAAATCAGTGCCACATTCCTGCACTACCAACCCAGGGATCTCAGATGCCAGCTCATGCCCACTTGGAGATGATTCCAGGCAGCACAGCCTGGGAAAAAATGGGAATGCACAGGCTGGAACAGCTAATGCTGCAACTTAAACACAGGGGTTTGTCTCTGCAGCTCAGCTCACACAAACCAGAAGCTGCTTCTCAAAGGGAATCTCAGGAACTGAATTTGGAAGGACACAAAACACTGTTTTAATGACCTATTCCATGCAGGATCTCGGGAGCATTGTGGGCAAACGCCCAGCATTCCAAAGGTTCATGACTGAATTGCCACAGACTCGTTCTGAAGGGGGAAAAATAAAGGATTTTGGAATACATAGAATAATATTCCCCACATAGGAGTAACACACAGGCAGGTCAGGCCCTACGTGTACACTGAAACCACACCTATCTGAATTATATTATATATGTTATATGCTATATTTTATATTATATTTATGTATTTATGGGTGAGTATAGGGTGTGTGAGTACTGTTTTTCAGGGAAAAGCCCTCCCCTGCTGCTGTTTGAGAACTGGGGCAGGCAGGAGGGGAGATGAGATGGGTGAGGATGTGCTTCAGGACTGCACAGAGCATGAAAACGTGGATTGGGGCTAGGATGTGAAGCTCTGGCTCTCCTTTTACCTCCTTCTCTTTCTAAAGGTAAGAGGCACTTCACAGAATGATAGAATTATTGAATCATGGAATATCCTGAGTAGGAATGGACCTACAAGGAAAGGACACTTCCCATTATCCCAGGTTGTTCCCAGCCCCATCCAACCTGGCCTGGAACCATCATCCCAGGAGTTTTCTGTCTCAGGATGGTGTTTCCCTCCTGGAACTTTTCCCCACGTGATCAGCCTCTCTCTCTCTCTCTCATTCTTTTTTCACTCTTGCAAAATACTCCCAGCTTCAATTGCAGTGTTTGGAGCCAACACGTCTGGCTGGAGCTGCTCTGTCATTCAGAGTCTTATTATGCAAATAAAACATAGACAAGCTGTAAGTTCCCATTGAATCCAAACACCCCGGAGCATCCAATAAATGGAGACGTCTAAAAAACAGAACTCCATGGATGACACACATTTGTCATCCAGCTGAGAAATCTGAGATAGGAAGATGAATAAGAGCGAATTTACAAATGTCAAGAAGCTTCAGGATCCTTTTCCCCCGTTTCTGTTGCTTCAGGGGAGAGTTGAGACCCAGGAATACAAAAAATCCCCTCATGGAACTCAAGCTGTGTTTGCACTTCTTTCTTTCCCCGGGAGGTGATCTGGGGAGCGAGGGGCTTCACTTGGGAGTTATTGTTTTTGCAGATTTTTCTTAGGTTCCTAAATCAGAGATGAACAATTTCAACAGACCCGTTCCAAACTACACTTCAGCTGCTTTACGAAACAAACAAAAAAAAAGCCCCAAAAAAACCAAACAAAACAAANACAAAAAAAAAAAAAAAAAAAAAACCAAAAAAAAAAAAAAAAAAAAAAAAAAAAAAAAAACAAAAAAAAAAAAAAAAAAAAAAAAAAAAGACAAAAGTCAAATATTAAACGTTTTCTTAGTAGCTTGAAAGCAAAATTATCACTAGATCATGGACTGAGGCCTGTGCTAGAATAACCAATATTTTAAACAAAGAATGAGAGCTGCAAAATATCAATTAACGTTAATGGACAATGGAAGAGGTTCTAACTAATATTTATAATTTAGCAATAACCTGCTGTTAATATTGAAAATATTAACAAGGAAATCACCAGTCTCTAATTGGCAATATTAACGAGGCCAAAAGGCCTACAAACAGCAAAAGACACTGATATTCCTATTAATTTAAGGAAAAGCCCTGCTGAATTTCTGGATCTATTTGCCCTCTTTACAGAATTTCTATCATCACAGCAGGGCTGAAATGGGTATTTAGAAGCCCAGTGAATTTTTAAAGTTTAAAATGCAACCTTTTCATATTGCAAGAGGTTTGCAAATTGCTGGGATGTCTCACCAGTACAGACCAGTCCCTAAATCCCATCGATTCTAGTCAGTGGGATGAGATCCCAGGGGCTGCTGTGGATCACCAGGAGGATCTCGGGTGGGTAAGAAAGAGGTGCTGAGAAATGATGGCTGCCACAAAATGATGTTTATGGAGGTTTGGAGGTGGGTTTGGATCAAAATCAACGATCTGTGGATGTGGTGGATGGAATATTTGTGCCTCGTCCAGAGGGTGAACAGCAGAGGAGATGAGCAAGGCAGGACTGACCCAAGAGTCCTGAAAGAATTCCTGCAAATTCAGGGATTTCTTTATCCCTGGGATGCATTCACTGCAGGGTTGGGATCTGGGGTGTGAGTGACCACTCCAAAGCTCACTCAGGCTGCCCCAATCCCAGGTGGGAGTGACCACTCCAAAGGTCTCTCCAGCTGCCCCAATCCCAGGTGGGAGTGACCACTCCAAAGGTCTCTCCAGCTGCCCCAATCCCAGGTGGGAGTGACCACTCCAAAGGTCTCTCCAGCTGCCCCAATCCCAGGTGGGAGTGACCCCTCCAAAGGTCCCTCCAGCTGCCCCAATCCTAGGTGTGAGCGACCACTCCAAAGGTCACTCTGGCTGTCT
>VWZT01011458.1:188003-198794 GCA_013397055.1 Pachycephala philippinensis | reverse complement strand
CAATCCCAGGTGTGAGTGACCACTCCAAAGCTCACTCAGGGTGCCCCAATCCCAGGTGTGAGTGACCACTCCAAAGCTCACTCTGGCTGCCCCAATCCCAGGTGTGAGTGACCACTCCAAAGGTCACTCTGGCTGCCCCAATCCCAGGGCTGTGGAGCTGCCAGGGCCCCCCAGGATCCCAGGGCACTGGGGGGTTCCTCCCCTTCCCCGTGCCTCCCCCAGGGATCAAAGCACCTCTCTCAAAAACTCCTCTGTATTAGTTTATCCCTGCTGGTCAGAGTAACGTCCTAAATTATTAAAACCACGAAGAATTCCAAGCTGCATCCCCTCAGCTGCCACAATAAATCAGCCGAGCTCCGAGCGCCTCGGCAGCCCCAGCTCAGCTTACAGCAGCTGATAGCAGGGCTTTGTCTCCATTTCCTTCAGCGCCTGCGAGGCTGCTCCTGCTGGAAACCTCACAGGGCACCAATTAGCTGAGGGAATTCTTTTCACACATTTCTTGTCAGCGCTGTCACGTTTCCCCAGGTCGTCCTGAGCTTCCTACCGCCGCAAAATGAGGGCTATAATACAAATACAGGGGCGAGATAAAATCAGATTCCCAGATTATTTACTGTCTCCAGTGGTTTTCCCACTGACACGAGGCTGCACCAGTGCTGGTGTGCATTTCACTGGCAGCACTGACCTCGGGAACAGGTGGTGCTTTGGAGCCTTGCTGAAAACAAGTATCCATAATCATCACTCCAAAATAAGATTTATTTTTTTCTTCCGAGCATATTCCAGCGTGTAAAGAGGCAGAAGGGAAGTGTCTTGTATTTGCTTTTACTGGAAAAGCGTGACGGACTGGTCCTGACATCACTTTGTTTTGCTGAGGCTCGGCTTAGATGTAATTCCAGTGACAAAGAGAGCTCCCCTCCCTCGGAGCAGTGCCAGGGAATTCAGGGATGCCTGCACTCAGCCAAAAGGGTTTTAGGGATTACAGGGCAGCTTGAGCCTGCACCACAGCAAAGGCTGAGGAGATCCCAAAAGGTGTCAGCACTGGCAATGCCTTCACACTGTTGCTCTGGAAGAGACCTAGGGGTTTGTAATCACCCAGGGAGCAGGATGTCTCATCAGCCACTTATTTTCCCAAAATAAGTAAATTTAAACTATCAGTGGCTGAGTAAAATCCTGTAGTAAAACTCTGCTCATAGCAGCAAGTGGCACCGCAACAAATATAAATTGTTGCTTTTGCTAACAGCAATGATAAGCAAATTTAATCAAGTTCATCACTTTTAAGAAGGGATAGACCGAAGAATGGGACTGAAACAGGCATCTCCTGGAGCATCCCAGAGAAGGCCACCTCGAGAGAGGAGGATACCCTCATTTTCCTTCTCTCACACAGCGTTCAGCCTCTTCTCACAAGTACCAAGAGCAAACAGCCTCAAGTTGCACCAAGACAGGTTTAGGCTGGGATTAGGGAAAATTCCTTCATGGAAAGGGTTGTCCAACCCTGGCACAGCTGCAGTGGTGGGATCCCCATCCCTGGAGGGATTTCAAAGCCACGTGGATGTGGGGACATGGTCAGTGGTGGCCTTGGCAGTGCTGGGAATGGTTGGACTCCATGTTCTTGGAGGGTTTTTCCAACCTAAACCATTCCATGCTCCCTTCCCTGCCTCTTCCCAGGCACCACGTGTTTTGGCACGGCAGGGAACACTTCTCACTCTGTGTCTGCACAGTCCCCAGCAAGCAGAGACCTCCTTCTGGACAACCTGGAGGTTGTTGGAATAAAAGGATCATTAAGGAATTAGGACAGCATTAGAACTCAGCTGGGGGCTCGCTGAGGTGTGGCTTCATGCTGGCACCCTTTGGTTTAGCACTAGATTGTCCCATTATCTTCACAGAGTAGCAAATAAGGCCTTTGCAACAAAAATGTACCAAAAAGCTTAAGAAAAATGTGTAAAATGCTGAATAACAATCAGCAAAAATGTGAGGTTTAAAATATCCTGATTTCTCCACCATCTCATTTAACGATCTCAGAGCATTTCCCAAAGCCCTGGTGAATTTTAATTTCCTGAGATCCTCCAGCCACTAAAAAGCCTCCCTGGGACTGACGAAACCTGAACTTCAGTGTATCCCAAATGGGCTCCTGGATGGTTCCTGCTATTGTGTAGAGGAGAGCCCTGAGCTTTTAGGCTTTCTCTCTCTTTTATTATATTTTTTCCCCGAGAATGCTGACTTTCACGAATATTAAATCCCATTTCCCAAAAGCAGCTATTTATTGAGCCTGTTTGCCCTTTATTACCCGAAAAACAGAAAGCTTGTATTTCTCCTCGCTGTGTAAAGATGCTTCCTAAGTAATCCAAGACGCTACTTTCATGTTTGTTCAATAAGTATTTCAAGATGTTGCTATTTTGATAATGTGCTGACTGATACATAATTCACAGCGATGCAAAGTTTAATAATATCTCCGAACTCCGATGGAAAATGAGCTCTCAATCCTTGACATGCTGAGCCCAGCTCCGGAGCAAAGAGTTTCTCATTTTTTTGGTGAAATGATCCAGAACCACTGGTACCCAACGTGCTTCCTACACTGACAAGTTAAAAGAATATTTAAAAGAATAAATTTAAAAGAATAAATCACTGAATTCCTGAGCTCACACATGCACAAACACACCTCCTGCATGGGAGGAGGATGGAATGATAATCCCTCGTGGAGAAGATCCCTGCCCATCTCACAGCCAACACACGCCGAAGAAGGAATTGCTCAAGACACCGTCCCACCCACGAGTTCCTTCACCCATTAATTCTCCATCAGGAAGGATTTTAAGAAGGAATTCTGACCTGACCTCCACAAGGAAATAAATGAAAGGGCAAGAATCACAGGTGACAATGTCATTTCCTGGGTCTCCTGGAGGCTGGGCACTCAGGAATGTTTCCTTTTGCCACCTGTTCTGGGGTTTAAACCTGCTGGAAATTTTCACAGAATCACAGAATGCCAGAATGGTTCGGGTTGGAAGGACCTTAAAGCTCATCCCAACTTTAAAGTTCATCATCAACTTTGCCATGTTCTACCCCAAGCCATGGGCAGGGACACCTTCCACTGTCCCAGGTTGCTCCAAACCCTGTCCAACCCGGCCTTGGACACTTCCAGGGATGGGGAGTCCACAACCTCCTTCTGTTTGCTAATGAAGACAGAAGGGATTTATCTGCCTTTAAATACCTACCATCAGATACACCCTAATTAAATATTCCCTATTGCTCCAGTTTCTGGCATTTTCAGAGCCTTCATGTGGTTTTTCTCCCAGTCTGGTAGGAAGGTATTGCTCTCCTCGCTTAAAAGACAACAAGCAGAAATTTGGGAAATTCGCCACTTCCAAAAAATCAGAACATTTAACAGGCAAGGTTCAATTTTTGCCAAGCACAACCAGAACCCAGGAGGATTTCTGAAACTCATCTCCAACCATCTCCTCCTGGAGACTCCAGAGTGATCAGCCAGGATGGCAGAGACTCCTTTACTCCGTGTGAGAATAATCCACATTTCAGCACCTGATGCTGTTCCACGAGAAGAGCAAAATCCTCGGAGAAAAAAGGTAAAACCTTGCGTGATGTTGGAATGTCTCGTGAGCCCCTGGACCTCACCCAGGCTGTGGTGTGGCACACTTCCCAGTGGAAATCACATGGGATCAAGGCATGACTTCATCCTTCTCCTGACTTCCCAACACGTGTGAGGAGCATCGGATCGGGGCGGGAAGGATCCGGGAGAGACGCGATGTTCCCGGCTCAGCGGTGGCTTTTGCCTCCCTGCTCCAGTCGGGGAGCCCCATCTGTGCCTCGCAGCCCCATCTGTCAGGCGGAGATGATTCCTCCTCCCGCGGATCCTGGTGACGGCGGCTCCGTGCTCGGATCCACGGGAAAGGCAGCACAAGGAAGAGGAAGGAATTAGGAAGGTGTTTCAAACACATCTTTCCGCTTGGGAGGTTTATTTTGCAAGATGCGTTCGGGGAAAAAAATGGGTTCGCTCGTAAGGTGAAGGTGGGGGGAGAAGTAAAGAAGTAAAACTCCAGTCTTGCTGCTTTCCTTGTTCCTGTCCACAATTCATCTCATCCCTCTTTCAAGGGGCTGGGATGTCTTGGTGTCTACCCTCAGATTAAATATTTCCCTTCGTAGGCAGAGAAATAAATCAGGATGGGGTTTACCTGCTGCTGCAGCACTTTTCTCCTCATTCCAATTGCCTCACCCTCCAACTGCCTTTTATCAATCTCACTAAAACAGAGCTTATATAAAACACAACGTGGACAACTTCACAGAGGGATCGCTTCCTTTACCTAACTATGTGCAGAGTACTTTCCTTATTAGCAGTAAGTGCTACATCATTTGTAGGCTACAAATCCAATTTAGATACCACAACGGGTTTGCAGCTACTACAAATGCTGCAGTCAATGGAATTTTGGCAATTTGGATTGGATATTGGGGAAAATGTCACCTCTGAAAAGGTGGGCAAGCATTGGAACAGCTGCCCAGGGAAGTGGTGGAGTCACCACCCCTGGAAGTGTTCAAATAATGTGGGGATGTGGCACTTGTGGTTAGTGGTGCCTTGGCAGTGCTGAGGAATGGTTGGACTCCGTGGTCTGAGAGGTCTTTTCCAACCTGAACCATTCCATGATTCTAATTTGCACAAGCGAAACATCTGCTCAGTCAAAACATGACTTTTTTTTCA
The DNA here is from genome assembly GCA_013397055.1 of Pachycephala philippinensis. Classification (NCBI taxonomy): domain Eukaryota; kingdom Metazoa; phylum Chordata; class Aves; order Passeriformes; genus Pachycephala; species Pachycephala philippinensis. Next base: position 194,098 of record VWZT01011458.1, on the reverse strand, counting down.
CATTTTAAACTCGTGGCACGTAATAAACCCTCTGTAAACTCCCAATTGTTCCATAATAACCTAAACATTCCAGTCTCTAACACTCCTCACCCAGGAGCCCTCAGGAACTTCTCTGTGGTACCAGTCTCTCCCCAGCTGCACATTATGAGTGAGCAAGATGTAACAAATTAAAGAGCGGTTTGAGAACATTAAAATGCCAAACATATTGAAAAATGCTAAACAAAAAATCTGGGTCTTCTGCCTCTCTGCGTGAATCACTGCCAACAACTACAACCTGATCTGTAACAGCAGAAAATTACAAACAGGAAAAAGGAAAACAACAAAACCTGCCTTGAATGAGCGAGCCCCGCTCTGGCTCTGCTGCTGCGCCAAGGAGAGCATTAAAAATGGAAATGGGACTAGCAGAAGGACAGGGTCACGAGGAAAACAAATGGGGACAGAGCCTTCAATCACTCACAGAACAAATATCCCGGTGTCACAACTCAAGGAAAGCTCGTTTTCCAGCCATTCCAGTAATCAGCTTCACTAAACAAACCATACTTCATACCAAAAACTGTATAAAATTACCTAATTCTCCCATTATAGACGGGAGGATCTATGTATAGCAGGAAAGGAACGAGCCCTGCGTGCCCTTACCAGACTGTGCTCCGTTGGCAGTGTTGTGTGGGATAAATCTCTCCTCTTCGGAGCTCTCTCCCCGCTTCCTGTGCTTCTCTTATGCAATGCACACTAAAATAGGAGAGTTTTGCTTGCCCTTTCCCAGCTGTCTTTCCCCAAAGACACTGAAGGATTGGGTAATACCCCAAACCTCACTGAAAGCAGAGAAGTGGAGTTTGGGATGGGTTTGTACCCCGTTGTGGGGATGCGGTGATTGGGAGGTTGGTGCTGCTCACGCCATTGGTGTGGATGGATGGGACCAGGGAAGGGCAGGGATGGAGCTGCTCCTCTGTGACAAACAAAAATTCCAAACCCCACGGATGGGATTTCCAGGCCTGGGAAGAACCCAAAGCTTTTACTTGGAACCTAAAATGGTTTGTGTAAAGACAGACCTATGGCAACAGCAGAGCTGAGCCAAATGGAGCTGAATCTTTGGCCAACATCTGACAACCACTTTTTAACTTGTGTGGATGAATGTTGATGTCTGGGGAAGAGAAAGCTCCAGGGAGAGCTCAGAGCCCCTGCCAGGACCTAAAGGGGCTCCAGGAGAGCTGGAGAGGGACTGGGGACAAGGGATGGAGGGACAGGACACAGGGAAAGGCGTTAATCTGAAGCAGGGTAGGTTTGGGTTGGATACTGGGAAGAAATTTTCCCTGTGAGGGTGCTGAGGTCCTGGCACAGGGTGCCCAGAGAAGCTGTGGCTGCCCCTGGATCCCTGGAAGTGTCCAAGGCCAGCTTGGAGCACGCTGGGACAGTGGAAGGTGTCCCTGCCATGGCAGGGGGGGCACTGGATGAGCTTTGAGATCCCTTCCAACCCAAACCATTCTGGGATTCTACGTTAACTTTTTTAATTTGCATTTAACTCCAGTGCACACCCAGGGCCTTGTCCCTCCTCCTCGTGTTCCTGGGAACAGGGAGGAAGCTCTGCAGCCCCAGGAGGGCTCTGGCAGCTGTTGGCCATCGTGGCCATGCAGCTCAAGCTCAGGGCAGACACCTCGATGGGCAGAGCCAGCCAGGCCAGACAGCTCTGCTGAGCCAGCCCCTCTGAACAGCCCTGCACGGCTCCCTCAGGCCCAGCCCTGCCTCCAAGCCAAGGGATTTCTCTCCTCATCCTTATCAAATATATCAAACCAACCTGGACATCAATGGGAGGGAAAAGAAAGGCAACAAAATGGTTTGTCTTGAAAAAAAAAAAATCATATTGTTAGCTAAAATAATCAATGTTTGTTTATATTTAGGCTCGTTTCCCCTCTCTTTAGGTCTCTCTGTAGTTTCTGCTCCCTAAATGAAGCCCAAATGCTTCCTCCCTTTGTTACTATGGGTGAATTTGCATTTCCAAATGCAAATTCCTGTACAACGTGAAGCATTGGCTGTTTCATTGATTGAAACAAAATGAAAACCCTCTGAGGCCGTGAGCAAACCAAACCCAGTGGCCAACAACAAGGGATGCTGAATTTCAAGGTGAAGAGTCTGAGCTGCCCCAGGTGTGCTGTTGCCCAACACCAGCACTGCCCAGAGCTTTCCTCAGCCCATTCCAGCAGATCCCTGGGAGCCCTCAGCAGAACAGACTCACCTGCTCCAGCAGGGAACGGATTTCTAAATCGATACCCAGAAAGGATGGGAGAGGAAATGCTGGAAAAGCCCCATTCTTCCCAAGGAAAGGATACGAGGAACCTACAGCTCACCACACAGCCCTTGTTCAACTTATCCTGGAATCCCAGAATGTTTGGGTTGGAAGGGACCTCAAAGCCCACCCAGTGCCACCCCTGCCATGGGCAGGGACAGCTTCCACTATCCCAGACCGCTCCCAGCTCCATCCAGCCTGGCCTTGGACACTTCCAGGGATCCAGGAGCAGCCACAGCTCCTCTGGGCAACCTGTGCTGGGGCCTGCCCACCCTCACAGCCACTAATTTCTTCCTAAAATCCAACCTAAAGCTCCTCTGTGTCACTTGGAAGCCATTCCCCTTGTCCTGTCACTCCATGCCCTTGGAACCCTTCTCTCTGCCTTTGACTAAGCAAAATGCTGTCTCACTGCCCAGCACCACGTCCTTGTGATCATCCCAAGGAAGAGACTGTAAATGTGCAGCTTCGGGCACTCAATCCCATCAAGGGTGAAGAATTCTTGGCTAATTTAGGCAGAAAGCACTCTGGGTGCTGAGCAGCAGAGTGTACCCAGGACAGACTGCAGGCAGGACACACGGCCAGAATGAACAAGCAGCAGCCTTTTGGAGGAGAGCTGCAAATAGTGATGGGCTTTGAGGTGCCTCAGTCGTAATCCCCTTTTTATATCATTATTCCCTCTGTTCCCAAGACAGAACACACTGGGCACTGTTGCTGTGAGGGATAAGGACACACAGAATTCAGGATTCACTGGACATTTGGATCCTGGAACCATGGCTCTGTGTTAATGCTTCTCCTGCTGTTCAGCTCTTGCCCCAAAATTAGGTGCTCTCCAGCCCCTCACAAATCTCACTGGCACCACTGAGTGGTTCAAACCAGCCTGTTACAAAAAGTTCAGCCTGGATCAAAATCCTTAGGGTGAGGCAGGATGGAAATCTGCTCCCCTGAGACCTGTGATTGCTTCCAGGAAGATGAGGAGGAGCACAAGACTTTCGGTTTAGAAAAAAATGCACTTTGTGTAGTGAATTTTCTGTCTTGTTTTCCTTTCCCATTTTTATTACTTAGTAAGCATTCAGGAAAAACTGGATCTTTGCTTTTGAGATATTCTGCACCTGCTGTCTCGCCTATAAAAATGCTGTTTTCAATTCAAAGCAATAAAACACTGCAATTAATCTAAATCACATCATTACGGTTGGAGCCGAGACTCACAAAATTGGCTCCCTGTACCTCAGCGTGCACCACTTATCTTATTTTCCCAAATATTTTCCAAACGCGTTTTGCTGTTCTTTCCTCTTGGAAATGTGATGGCACGGCCGGATATCTGATTGTTGGTGGCAGGAATCACACGCTCCATTTGGGATTGGATGGCCCAGAACGTGCAGGGCACGGATCCTGGATGCACAGGTTGGGATGGAGACAGATCCCCATGCCCAGGCGAGCTCCAGTTGGAAAATTAAAGCTGGGAGAAACACCGCGGGCATCAAATTCCTGCAAAAAATGCTCCAAAAGATGCTGTAACAGGGGTATCCAGATGCTGGTGGGCTCCTGGTGCTGCTGCTGAGCATCACATCCAAGAGCTCCAGAGTAAACTTCCACCACTTTGGGATGGAGACACATCCCTGCGCCCAGGCGAGTTCCAGCTGGAAAATTAAAGCTGAAAGAAATACCTTGGGCACTAAATTCCTGCAAAAAATGCTCCAAAAGATGCTGTAACAGAGGCCTCCTGGTGAGCTCCTGGTGCTGCTGCTGAACATCACATCCAAGAGCTCCAGAGTAAATCTCTGCCACGTTGGGATGGAGACAGATCCCCGTGCCCAGGCGAGCTCCAGTTGGAAAATTAAAGCTGAAAGAAATACCTTGGGCACTAAATTCCTGCAAAAAATGCTCCAAAAATTGGTGTAGCAGGGCCCTCCTAGGAGGCTCATGATGCTGCTGAACATCACATCCAAGAGCTCCAGAGTAAATCTCCGCCACATTGGAAATGCAACAACCACCCACAGGGAATGCTCAGGAATAAGCTGGAAAAAAAATCACAGCATTCCCATGCCATGCCTGTGTTCTCTCCAAGGGTCAGTTCTGTGCCACAAACCCAAAATATGAGGAGCTGCATCCAAGGAGTTGAACCCACAGAGATATTCCACAAATATTTCATGCTAATTCCACAAGCATGTTCCGTTTCAAATCCACGTGCCAAATAAAATGACATTTTTTAGCCGTCCTCTTGATAATCCCGCATGGAAATCTAGTCAGAGATAACTTTCACTTATATCTACTAATTCTGAAATTCCATGGATAGTATTTTTGGGGTTTTTTTTTCAATAAATTAATTTATTGACTGCCACGTTCTCCGTTCTTGAAACAATTCTTACAAATTCTGCTTCTTGCTGTTATTAAGGCACGAAAGTGTGGACAAACAATATCTGGTGACAGAAAAGAAGGATGAAAAGCTCTCCCAGGAATTTCCACTTCACTTCCCAAGCAGGAATTCTCTCCAGAGCTTTACGGAGCCACAGTGGAAGGACATTCCACCTGAGGTGACACAAATACATAGGGAACAAAGATGCAACTCGTGGCTACAGCAGGAGATGAATCATTCCTTTTATCAGATTTCCTATCCATCATTCCTTTTTTTATCAGATTTCCTACCCTTACTTTGAATAAACTTTGCCAGATTGCCTGGACTCAAAGGCACAGACAAATTTTTATTCTGGCATTAGGAACGAAGAAGTTGGAAATTTGTATTAATAAGCTTGAAAGCAGAAGCAAGAGAGAGGCTGTTCAGTGGAAGGTCCATTGAGTAATGTCCAAGGAAAACAATTTAATTCTTCTTCTCAGTCCATGCAGGACTAGGGCACAGCTGTGCCAAAAAAATGACTTTTATTAATTAATCAGCAAGCTGAACATTGAAATGTGCCCTGTGACAAGGACCCAGAAATCAGCAATACTTTTCAGACTTCACCTTTTGAATGTAGTTAAAATCTTCTGAATTTCATCTGTTGGTATCTCCCAAAAGTCCTCAGGTGGCAGCACCAATTTTTCCAGGTTTTTGGATCCTCCCATCACTGTGACAATCCTGCCACTTGTTATTTCCAGCACCTTCTTAGGCCTCTTCCCTAGGCCCAACCCATCCCTGAGCCGTGTTTCCCATAAGGAATGGGGAGAGCAGGATGATTTCCAGTTTGGGTACAAAAAGCTATCAGGAATAAGGAAATTGCTGTCCATATCCTGCCAAAAGGGGGGATAAATAAAGTGCTGAGGGGTAAGGGATGAGCCACCTCAGCCTCACAGAGGAAATGAGCTCCTCTCACTCGCACATATTTTCTCCCACAGCCCCTGCTGACACTTTCCCTGAGACCACCAGAGGTGTTTTATGTCATTATTCCCTCATTTTCTCTCTACTTTCTTCCTTTAATGACATCAAGACTCTTCTCTATCCTCTGTTTTCCAAATTCATCTTTCCCTGCTTTGAACCGAACCTCTCTTGCTCCAAGGAGATCCCAGGAAAAACAGATCATTTAAACCCCAACTTTCCGTTTTTCCATTGAAACCTGAAATTTATTTGGCTCCTGGCTGCACTAACAAACAGTTTGTGGATTTATTTTGGGCTAAAATACGTTGTAGAAGCCAAAACTTTAAAAAGAAGCCTTTAGCTACGTCTTTTATAGGGTTTGCAGGTTTTTTGGAGAGAGATGCTATGAAAGCATAATGTGGGGATTTGTTTTAGGAAACATCCTAATCCTCACTATTTTTTCCCCAGATCTTTATAGCATCAACACCAAAGAATCATGGAATGGTTTGGGTTGCAAAGGACCTTAAA
>VWZT01011458.1:145646-183334 GCA_013397055.1 Pachycephala philippinensis | reverse complement strand
TTTTTTCACAAGGGCAGATACTGATGGGACAAGGGGCAACAGTTTTAAATTAAAAGTGGAGATATTTAGATGGGATATTAGGAAGAAATCCTTCCCTGGGAGGGTGGGGAGGCCCTGGCACAGGGTGCCCAGAGAAGCTGTGGCTGCCCCTGGATCCCTGGAAGTGCCCAAGGCCAGGTTGGAGCACCCTGGGATAGTGGAAGTGTCCCTGCCATGGCAGGGGTAGCACTGGGTGAGCTTTAAGGTCTTTTCCAACCCAAACCATTCTGATTCTTTAATTCTACATCTCCTAAAACATTATTTTTCACCTTGATATTAACCACCAACAGAAAGTCATACCAACGGAGCAGCATCCCAACTGCCAGAGTGGGAAGATTCAAGAAGTAACTATAAAACCCTTCCAACATCAGAATTTAAAAACTAATTGATATTTCTTAATGTCATCAAGGTCTGGGCTTCTGCTGCTCCTGGAGAAATCCTGGCTGGTTGAACTGACATCTCTGCTCCAGCCCTTTTGCAGCATTGTAACACAAATGGGAATAACCAGTAATACAATGTATATTTATGCTATAATTTCAATCATTAAATAAAATGTCACTGTATACACACAGCTGCTTTTTGGAGAGCAACAGTAATTTCCTGCTTTTCAATGACTCGAACAAATGTGGCGAGTTTTATTTAAAAGTCTTTTTGCTTGTTTCTTAATTGGTGAATTCTTGTGCCAAAGCACCCAAACAATTCGGGGAATTGCGAGGAAAACTGAATTAACTTTCAAACACTCCGTGGCACAATGTGTCTGTAGGAGTTGGAAAAGCACAAAGGCAGGCAGTAATCTCCTGATTTCCTTCCTGCTGGTAATCCTGGGCTGCCTTGGAGAGGGTTCTTACACCTCAGGTGGAGCAGCTGACAAGAGCCCAGTTATCTGTGCAACCTCTTGGAGGTGATGAAATCACGTTGTCACTGCCAGAACAGACTTTCCCACATTGTTGTATTTTTATAACCCTAAAACACCTGTTTTCTTCGCAGAAAGGGAAAAAAAAAGAATCCTTTATGGAAAGTGATTACGCTGAAAAAAGGAAATGTTTCCCAGGGATACCTTGTGGTCCTGGCCTAGCAGGAATTCCCCAGGGCTTATGGATGAAGCAGAGATCAAAACTTTCAGGACTAAATTATGTCCTAAGCCTTCAGAGTGACTTGAAATTTATAAAACCCACAAGTTTACAAAGTCTGAATAAGACAAGAGCATCTACACACGTTCAAAAATTTAATAATTAAATTATTACCCTTAATTTAATTGCCTTCTCTCTATTTCCCATGGAAGGCTTGGCTCCGGGTTAATATCCATAAGAGGTGACTTTCACTCCCTATAAAGATTTACATCTGATCACCGGAATAGTACAAAGGATTTCACACAAATCCTCCTAATTTACTGTGCATACATCACTGCCATCACTCTTCAAAAATACTATTTTGTCTGCTACTTGCAGTACTCTTAACTCACACACACACACACAGATATATGTATTTATGTATGGTAAATACGTGGAGCTCCTCACCAGCTTCCTAAAAATACAGCTCATCCAAATAAAGCTGCTCCTGTGGGAAATGCACAGATATTTGGGAAAGGCACAGAGGAGGGGAGGTTCAATCACGTTTTTATTTATAAATATTAAATTTGGACATTTTTGAAGTGCTGTCCGGTGCAGGTCACAACTGGCAATGGAGGCAATGGTTTGATTTTGTTGATTGGTTTTAAGATTCCAAAATGCAACATTTTCAAGTTCTGAAAGATTTCACGTTCTTTGGATTCATTTATAGGCCAGCCAATGAAATCTGGGTTTCAATAAGAAAATAATCTTAATGAATACTGACAAGAATGTTACAGATCTGCCCTGGCAAGGGCTTGGACAGGAAGTCTCAGAAGTCCTACACCACTTATTTCCTATAATATTTTGTCAGTGAGATCATTGGCAACAAAAAGGCTCCAATTAATTAAAACCTGGTGCATGTGCTGAAACTGTAGGTCAAGGTTATCACAAAATAATCTGAACAGAAAAATGAGCATGAAATGAAGATCCTGAGCCCTTTCCTCAGTGACACAACAGATTTCCATTGTCATTATTTGTGCCCTTCCTTATTCTGATTCCTCACTCATCCAGTAAGGCCCTGAATAAAATAAATAACCTTATTAATTATGTACAGACGGGTTTTGTTGATTTCATTAATATGTATTGAATTCTGTGTCTCCACGTAAGGTCAGAACAAAGAAAGGATTTTTTATTATTATTATTATTATTTCTGCTCTGGGAGTTTGTCCCAGTGATGTGAGGGGAAGATGTGTCCATGCACACATTCCCATCCACGTTCCCACATGGATGGACAGGCCAACCACGGGATCTTTCCAACATCTGGTTAACAACACCCAAAATTGTCAGTCAAAATACAGTCAAAATACAGATAATAAAACCTGTGTGGAAATACCCATCCCATTCAGAGCAAAAATTGGTATTTTTCAGTCAACCCAACCCTAGTTAATGACACCAAAACCTCACCAAACCTGACCTAGAGGGTGGCAGGTTGGAATTATGGGGTTGGAGCTGGGTGATCTCTAAGGTCCCTTCCAACCCAAACCATCCCATGACTCTGAATCCATGAACACGTCAACAGGAGCAACAAGAACCCTTAGCTGACGTGTTCAGTCCTGCACAAAGGAGGTGAAATCCCGTCCCTGGAGAGCTGACAAAGTCCATTTTTCCAACTGCTAACCCAGTAAAATGCTCCTCCTTCCCATGGCTGTGGTTTGGAGGAGATATTTCCAGATCAGGTTAACAACATCCGAAATAGTCACTCAAAATACAGATAATAAAACCTGTGTGGAAATACCCATCCCATTCAGAGCAAAAATTGGTATTTTTCAGTCAACCCAACCCCTGGTTAATGACACCAAAACCTCACCAAACATGCCCTAGAGGGTGGCAGGTTGGAATTATGGGGTTGGAGCTGGGTGATCTCTAAGGTCCCTTCCAACCCAAACCATCCCATGACTCTGAATCCACGAACACATCAGTAAGAGCAACAAGAACCTTTAACTGTCCTGCACAAAGGAGGTGAAATCCCGTCCCTGGAGAGCTGACAAAGTCCATTTTTCCAACTGCTAACCTGGTAAAATGCTGCTCCTTCCCATGGCTGTGGTTTGGAGGAGAGGAGGGAGGAGAGGAAGGAAAAGGAGAAGCGGGGAGAGGAGAGGAAAGAAAATGAAAGAAAAGGCCAACCCACCCCTCTGAATTTCTCTTCTCTTTATTGACTTCAGCCAGCCATAATTTATTAAGCAAACTCCCTGGCACCAGCAGACAAACTCCAAGGCTCCGTTTGTCCATTACCACTCGGAGGAGAACATCTCCAAGACGTGCACCAAGGCAAAGGGATCAATAAGGGAGGAGGAGGAGGGCAGCTGAATCACCCTTGTGTCATGCTCTGCCCCCGAAACTGCTCCATTTCATCTCCCCCACTGTAGCTGTGCCTCATCTGGCCCCACACAGGTGTTCCCAGGCCCTTCTGAGCTCGCCTGGTGTGACCCCAGTCTGGTTTTAATTGCTTAACAAAGGTAATTTTATTAGCCGGATGAAGATATAGGAACAGTAATAAGCTGGCTTCGAAATATCAAGAGCCTTTCAAGATTGGATTTTTAGTTAGCTTGCTGCTCTTTCTTTAGGATCTAATTGATTTTCTTGACATCTCTTTAGCCTGGCATCCTGCCTGCCTAAGTACTTTATCTGACCTTCAGGCTCTTTGCCAGGTATCGATCCCATCCCTCCGATGGCTGGCTTAGAGCTGCTCTCCCAACTTTGATAAGGACTAAAATGTCCCAGTTCCAGCCAGACAGGAACTCAGTGGCCACCAAATTTCTCTCATCCTGCTCTGCCTCTCTTCTTCTCCTTCTTCTTCTGAGCAACGCTGAAATCAGATCCTAAGCAGGCCATATGTGCTTGTATTCCAAATTTCTCTTCCAGGAAATATTTTACCCAAAAAAATACATCCTAAAGCGAAAGTGTTTGGATAGAGTTTTCAACGAAGAGCTAAAATAAAGCCTTTCTGAAATAGAAGCAAACTTGAGCTGTTAAATAAAATATCAAAACAAAAAGAAGGGGGGAAAAAAAGGAAGTTGGATTTTTCAGTAGCATCTCATGCACCCGAATCAATGAAAATATTTTGGACATTGCCAAACCTTAAAGGAGAGTAAAAGGATGTTTTCTGTATCCTTGATAACACTTCCAAGGCAGCAGTTTATTATAAATTACTAATGGCAACATACAACACAAATGTAAAATGGGAAATAAAGAATGAATGTAAAACTTGCTAAATTATTGCAGCAACAGTCAAGGTTGAGTTTTCCCAGATCCCACTTCCCTCGTGCAAGGCTTTGTAGCCAGGTTTTTAGAGTCATTAAGATAAGATTAGTATTGACTGTTTCCTCCAGAAGTTTTATTGTGGAAGGGCTAAAACACGAGGCACAAGGGAGCACATGGATCATGGATGGAGGCTCCTGAATCCCCTGCAGCTCAGTAAAATGGCAGCACACAACAAGATTTTGGGACTTGGGGCTCCACAAGAGCAGCACCCAAAGCTCTGAGATGGCCAAGGGAGCTTGCACACTCCAAAGAACGGTTCCAATTTTGCCAGTGGAGTTTTTTAAAAGTTTTTAGGTTGGTTTTATACCCCAAAAATGCAGTGAGGAGCCGTGGTTTTGTGAGGAACCTCAAGACTCAGGAAGCATTGGTTGAATCCTAACGCTGTCCTAAAATGCTCTTCCCAACAATTGAATCTTTCAGTCTCCCTAAAACACTGACAATGAATTCTGCCAGGAAAATCCATTAAAAATTGTATTCAAGGACTTGCTACAGAGCAAGACAAATACCAGGGACAGACAAGAGCCATGGTAGGACAATGCCCAGCATGGGCATAACTGCCCTGGATGTAAAACATTCACTAAAATATTCTGTATTTATGTCCTATTCACATTTGCTCAAAACAGTTAAAATAGACCCCATTTCAACAGTTAGGTTTATCAGGCCCCCATGGAAAGGTAAGGATTAACAGGAGAGTAAATAGAGGTACTTAAATCCCAAATTCTTGTAAAGAAGAGGGGATTTTATCTTCTTTAAAGAGATAATAAACTGCACTGAGGGAAAACTTCAGCAGGGAAAATTAGGGATTTTTCAACTGATGAGGAAAATGGTACAAAGAGACACACCCATTAAAGCCCTTTTTCAATCTACCTTGGTCACATCTTGCCCTCAGATATTTAGGAAACACCCACCCCTTCACCTGCCCTCAAAGTGTTTTGTCTCCCCACCTTGCTCGTAGAAAGAGGCTTAAAAACTCCTCTCACTTTATCAAGGACTCGCCCGTTCCCCTCCAAAGGAACAAGTGGAGTTACAATTAAGATTTTGTGGATTGCTGCACTATTGAAGCTCATTTGGCCTCGCTCCGTGCAGCAGCAGGACAGGAAGACGCCGCGCAGACGCTTTGGCACGGCCCCAGCAGAGCATCAGATCCTGCAAAGAGCCTGGGGGAGCTTCGACTGAGACTGGCCGAGCTCCTGGCTCGTAAAACAAATGCATCTGACAGGAGAAGTCAGCACTGGAGTTCAGGGATCAGCAGAACTGGAGCACTGATGGATGGGGCTGGATCCTGGGGCTGGAGCAAAGGGACTGAGCTCAAGGCTCCCCTCGCTACCAGAGATTCCCAATTCGCTCCTGCTGCAGGAAATTCCTGCTGGGGTTCCTCGGATTCTGCTCAGCTGAACGAGTTGGAAATAAGGATGGTGAGGAAGGATCCTACTGCAGCTCTAAGGGGTGATGAAGTGCCCACTGTTCCACCTGGAAGGGGAAAATCCCTCAGGAATTGCCCTGGGAATGGTCCCCAGGCAGGAGCTCAGATGGATGTGACCCCCAGCCTCCCCATGGGGCTGTTGAAGTGCCCACTGCTCCACCTGGAAGGGGAAAATCCCTCAGGAATTGCCATGGGAATGGTCCCCAGGCAGGAGCTCAGATGGATGTGACCCCCAGCCTCCCCATGGGGCTGTTGAAGTGCCCACTGCTCCACCTGGAAGGGGAAAATCCCACAGGAATTACCATGGGAATGGTCCCCAGGCAGGAGCTCAGATGGATGTGACCCCCAGCCTCCCCATGGGAACAGCCAAGGAATCAGGGGTGCAGAGGGCGAGTGGAAAAGGAATGAATGGAAATGGAAAGTGGAAAAGGAATGAATGAAAATTTAGAGGCTGTTCTGAAAAGTGAGCAAGCAGTGACTGCAGCTCAGGAAAAATCTGGATTAGGGAAGGTGGTAAGTCGGACACGGGGCCAGCAGGGATGGGAGAGATGTGCAGGATCAGGTTTCCTTATCTTTAGAGAAGGACTAATTTCTTTAGTGGCAATCAGCCTTTTTCCCCCGTAGGTGCTGACGTTTTGCCCAGATTTATCCATTTCTGTGGGGATATTGTGGATTTGGAGCCAGTGATTTTGCTTTATTCTTATTTTTGCTAATGACACCAGCTGAACAAACGTGGCCTGGGAGCCACCAGATTCTCCAGAAACTTCTCTAGGGCTGGGAAATTTCTTTATCATCAATGACCACGGTATTTAGTGCCAAACCCTTTTCTTCCCTTTCATCATGAGCTTTGAGTTTTTCCAAGTTTTTGCTAAATTGTTTCACTGAGAGGTTTGTGAACTTAAAGCCTATTTAATTGTTAAATTCATATTCCACAATCCCGTTCTTAAATGGCTTTTTCCTCTCTCTGATAATGTTTTACCTTTGGTTTAGTGAATTTTTAAGTTTAGGCTGAACGTGCTTTTTAACAGAGATATCACTTAAGGGAACTTAATGGAATAAAACTTAAAATTTGGCTATTATCTCTGCATCACACAAATGTGGAGTGAATTTTCAAGCTGAGACATATCCTGATCTTAGACAATCTGCACCTATTTCCAATTATTTATCTTCTCTGAGGCATTCCTGACTTTGCAGGCTTCATTTTTATTGGGATCCCATCCTGCTCCAATTCCATGTTATCACAAACCCTCTTAGAGCAACACAATTTCCTGACCTGCTATTTTAACACCTGTTTTTCTGTATTTATCACTCCTTAATTCCTGATTTCGTTTATTTCTCCTCTCCAGGATCTTCTACACAACTTGCTCTGCTGATGTTTCCCAGAACTCGGAATTTCCTACATATTTTATTTTCAGTAAAGGTCACATCTTACACAGAAACTCCCCAACAGATGATTCAAAACACAAGTATCTGGCACCCATATTTGAATGTACAACAAGATTTGAGGTGAGACTCATCCAGCTGAGTCTGTAATGACACCATTCCCCTTTTCCACAGGATGGGATAATGGGATAATGTCTATCCAGCTTCAAAAGGAACAAAAATCACTCAAACAGAGGTATTATTTAAGAGAAGTGGAAAGAATTAAAAGCCAAAACACTTCCAGGTGCTATTTCCCATTTCAGGACCTACCATAGATTTAAATATCATAATTTTAAATAAATTTAAAATTACAATAAAATAAATTTAAATAAATATTATAATTATTTTTAAAAGCTATGGTCCCATGGACGCACTTTTGAAATCCAACAACATAAACCCAAGCAAAAATTCCTGATTTATTTTAGTGGGAGCAGAAGTTTACTACACAAAAAATGAAGCAGCTGAATACCACCGTGAAGATACACTTAATAATTGATTACATCCTCACTTCTTTAGAATCTGGCTGAAATTGGGCTGAATCCCTTCCCTCATTCCCAAATGTCCTGTAAATCACAAAGGGTTTATTCCACACTATCCAGTGCTGACTCCTGAGGTGCCTTGGCCTTGGGTTGACTGGAAGGAGGTTCCAGATGGGATGAGATTTATTGAAAAGCCCATCCAGCCCCTGCTTCTCTTGCAGCATCCTCAAAATCCATGTGTGTATCTCTCTTTCACGGTGACTAAATTTCTCCCCAAAGAGAGTTTGATCCATAAAAGTGCTGCTTTAATCATCATTGACTTAATGATTCTTTTGCAATGTCAATTAAACGGGATGAAAAATTAAACCATTTACAGAACACGAGGACCTTTTAAATTACACATTTCAAAAATATTATTTAAAATCCGAGTTATATAATCCTTTTAGAACTGTCAAAGAATAATGCCGCTCTAACATTTGACTCATTACTCATGCCAATGCTTGTTGGAACTCAGAGAGTTGGCAGATATTTAAATACCAAACTCGGTAGAAATGAAGAAATTAGCAGGGTGGAACAGCAGAATGAGCTGGAGCTCTGCAGGAGGGGGGCACACACCATGCAGGTGACAAAGCCTCTGAAAAACTACATTTCACACTGCTAATGTCACAGTAAAGCCCCTAATTATAGCAAAACTTCAGATTTCTGTAAATTAAATCATATCCCCGCCGTGGGTTTCTACTTTTGTTCTCGGCAAACACGGCGAGCCATTTTGCTGGGAATATTTCTCCTCCTTTCAGCTGGTTTTCCCCTCTCCATCCATCCCTCCCCACACCCACACCTCTGAATGGGGGTTTTACTCTTCACTCGTTCATTTAATTCTCTCACAAAGTTCCCTCCATCCTGCTGCCTGCCTGGAGCAGCTCTAGAATTCCATGTTTTCCACTTCAACGTGCAGTGGAGAGTTGATTTTAGCACCCAGCAGCAGCAGGGACAGCCATGAGCTCTCTCTCCTTGATGGGAAAGGGAACGAGAGGATTTCTCTGGGACCTGTAGGAATGTGGGATTTCCCCTGCAGGGAAACGCATTCAAATCACCCAAACACACGCAAGAAAGGCTCCTTTGGCTTCTCCTCACCCAGCTCCAGCTCACGAGGGGCTGTCATGTGAATATCAGGGGGAGCCTTATCAGGGAGGGAACAAAATAAAATCCAGCAGTTAGGTTGGGAATAAAGGACACCATTGATGGAGCTGCCCGTTTTCCCAGCAGCCATGGTGCAATCCCATCCAGAAATTAGCAGGAGAGAGCAAAAGCAAGGCAGGCAGCCAAATTGCCAAGATAATTTCTGGCTGTGCTGTCCATCGGTGTCTCTGGTGAGTTTGGTCAGCGTAAAGTCTCATGGTTCTTGTGGAACCACCAAAACTCACTCAGATCTGTTAAATCATCAATATCCTCTGGAAATGCCTCTGCCCCTTCTCTCACTCCACCTTTCATATGCATGGATTCGTTTAAAAGTATAAAAAATACAAGAGAAAACCAGGGAGGACCAAGAATAAAAGAAAACCCCAAACCAAATAGTCCTAAAAGACTTCCAAGGGACAAACTTCCCTTTTAATAAACAGATTCCTTTAAAGCCCCTCATTTGTGCCAGTCTGTCAGCACAGGCTGCGGGGTGCCAGTAATTTAGGGAGTGCCAGGACTTAACAGTGATGCCTAAAGAGGCCAACCTAGAAACAGAGACTGGACAGGAGGAAGGAATAAAGGTGGATATTTATTTGAAAGGCCTTCAGAGGCACACCCTGGGCAGGCCAAAGGCTGCACCCAAGATGGACCCCGAGTCACGAGTTCTTCACACTTTTATAGCTTTGCTCCATTTGCATCTCAACCCAATGTCACCAATTAAACTTTAGCTAATGATGGAATTTCCCCTCAGCTTGCCCCCCTTCTCAAGATGCTGGGTTACACATTTTGGGCCTAGGCCGGGCTGGGTGTCCTTGGAGAGCAGCCTNCCTGGCCCTGCACAGACACCCCAACAATCCCACCCTCTGCATCCCTGAGAGCATTGTCCAAACACTCCTGGAGCTCTGGCAGCTTTGGGGCTGTGATCACCTCCCCAGAACCTTCTCCTAAAACCCAACCTAATCCTGCCCTAACTTCACGCTCTTATACCTGGAAGACGTTCAGGCCAATTAGGTTAAAAACCTTTGCACAAATGACAAGCTCCAGGTCAATTTAGCTGTACAATTATTAATCACCAGTGACACCAGCAAAGAGACCCTTGGCATCTGTCCCCATGGGATCCCACACGGAGCAAACCTGACCTTGCCCACACTGTTCTGTAGGGTTCCCTCATCCAGAGTTTGGATCATCCCATCTCCATGGAGGAGGAACAAGAACAGCACAGAGAGTCAAAGATCCCAACCCCCAAGCTGAGATGTGATTGTGTAAAATAAAATCACCAACCTCAGGCTCCAAACCCACAACACTCCCTCTCCCTAATTAATAAATCCCTAATCCCCATTTGTACCAGTCCTCCTCACACCATTGATAACCAGGTGAAATGATATCACTGATAATGGTAAGAATATTCTGGAAACACCATTTTTAAAGGTCTGTCCTTAACACTGATGAACTTTAAATGAAATTTTGGAGGTGTGGAACATTTTTGTTCCACGGGGTAGGGATTTATCCCACAGCTGCCTGTGTTTCATGTACTCCTGATGAGCTGGAGCTGAGGCTGAGCAAATGGAGCATGTCCTGCCCACACCTCAGCAGGCATTGACATTTTATGGCTGAAAGGTTATTCCCCAAATGACCCTGTCTGGCTTTTTCAAAGAGAATCTAATGGAAACTCCTCTCAGGTTAGTAACTTCCACTCTGCTGTCTCCTGCCAATGTCAGCTGAAGGAAGAAAGGAGAAGCTGGAAAGTTTGGAGTTCCTCACCAATGTGAATGGAATTTTGTGATCCCTCACCTCAATTCCCACACTTTCCACTGCTCAGATGGATCAAGTAAACTGCAGCATCCCTGAAATGCTGCAAAGCACAGAAGGACCCAGAGATAATTCATCCTTTCTAGTTATAAACTATTATAAACTAACACTCTGTGGATGCCTGCTAATAAAAACAAAAGGAATCTGTCCTCTGCAATAATTAATTATCAATAATCCACTTGCAGAAAGATCTCAGTGAGAAGAGTTTCTGGTGTGTCTTCATGATATGGAAAATCCTGGCTGTGGGGTGTCCCTGGATTTGTCTTGAGGCTTCTACTAATTTATAGTCACAGAATCATGGAATATCCTGACCTGGAAGGGACCCATCAGGAACATCCTGTCCAACCCCTGGCCCTGCACAGACACCCCAAAATCCCACCCTGTGCATCCCTGGAAGTGGTGTCCAAATGCTCCTGGAGCTCTGGCAGCCTTGGGAATGTGCCCATTCCCTGGGGAGCCTGGGCAGTGCCCAGCACCCTCTGGGGGAAGAACCTTTTCCTGATTTAGGACCTGATCACCCAAGATACCTCCTAAGGACATAGGCAGGAGCAACACAAATACTTTGGAATTTGTTTTCAGCTTCATTTTCCCAAAACTAGGCTTTCTTACTTTCTGAACACGCTGTGAAACATCAGCAATGAGGAGCAGTGCTCCAAAGTTCTCAAGCTGGAGAAACATTTTTGTTTTGCTGAATGAACACTCAATATTTTTGGCCTCTTGGGACCAGAGGACCCCCAGGTACCTCGGAGGTGGGATTCATTTTCACAGGAAATTCCACTAAAGCAGATAACTCTTCCTTACTCAGACACAAGGAGGTTCACAAACCATTCATCTCCATCACCTCCAACCCTGCAGTTTGATAATCCAACATTCAAAAGCAACAAGATCATGACAGAGCATGAAAGAAAGGATGAGCTCTGCTAACCACAAATTACTTCTTTTTAGCCATTAATACCTTTTTTCCCCCTGCACTTTTTACAAGACGAGGTACTGGATCTTCCTAAGACACTAAAAAGATAAAATAAAACCCACTCAATATTACACCCAGCTGGGAAGGTGTACAAAAGGCAACTGAGCACGGGGAAGGTATCACCAGGAATTTAAGCTTTGTATTTTTATAAGTAGAATCTGGAAGGTTAAATGAGGGGAAGCCTCCAAACAGCGCCGAAAATAATTTCAGAACTCTCCCAGCCATATTTAAACAAGAGGATGGTAACAAGTAATTTCTCAGCAAGGAGTGATAGTGATTTCTGATGTTATCACAATTATCGAGCCATTACTACGAGATAAGCCAATATATGACTCTGTGTTGCTCTGTGCATCATCCTGCTGTGTAACAGCCACTTATTTATATATTCCTCACCAACAGCACTGGTATTTAGCAGCTCATTTTTTTCCCAGTGTTCTCAAACCCCGTTACATGCTGAGCTCCCATCTGAGTAGCCACAACCCAATCCTATTTTCTCAGGAAAATTCAGCAAGTTATTTGTAACTGTGGGGCAATATCCTCAACTATAATTACCATTCTTTAAGGAGAGAAAGAACAGAAAGAAATAAATATCACGCTAATTATTTCCTAGCCGAACTGTGGATTTTGCAGGAGATGGTTATTTTAAACAAGGGGAGCATCTTGCAGCAGCAGTTTATTATTATGACTTCTAATCATCCACCTCTGGGAGGTGAAACACCTCCAGGAGAGGTTAAAAACAGGAGGTGTGTGATGCCTCAGCTGTTCACAGAGTGGCCTCTTGCTTTAAATTGCTGATGTGGCTGGGTTTGATCCACGATCCCAGCCCTGATAGCAGCACGTTTCCCTTCTGCCAGTCCTGCCATGGGCTGGTGAGCTCTGGCAGCAGAACAGAGCAGGCTCCTGGGGCCAGGAGATCCAAGCAGCTCAAAGCAGGATGAGCTGGAACTGGTTTGTCAAAGCTCTTGTGCAGCACCAATTTTAAAGTGTTTATTCTAACACCCCAGTGTCTGAAACAAAGCCAGTCCAGAGCAGCAGCTCTGAAATTTAACTCTTAGCAGAGTGGTACCGAAAACACATCCCAGCACTCACACCATGGGAGCTCATCCTGCATTCAGGCAGATCTCTGCACAGGATTCCACAGCAGTTTGTTGTAGGTTGTTCCCTAATGGCTGATCCCAACCAAACTGAACCCAGCATTTTCTCTGCCTATGAAACACTGGAGGTTTTTTCCCTCCATCTGTTTTAATTAATCTCATTAGATATGAATTAACAGAATATTGCTGAAGGAAATATATTTTCTTCTGTTTTGTCAAATGAATGTTTAGTTCCAATAAACCCTTTCTCTTCTGTGGATGAAGTGTTAAATATTTCCAAGCCAAATATTCGGTGGGGGAAGATACAAATCCCCCCCCCATTCCAATTGTCAATACAAACACTCCTTTTGCCCAGAGTTAATGGAATTAATGTCACTTGTTCAGTCAAGGGGCATTGCAAAGCCTGGGTCTTATCTGTGACGTGCACAGATAAACAGATTTACGAGGCAAGAGCTCCCATGGCACCTTGTCTTTCAAGGTCACAGGTTACACTGCAGAGGAGCCAAGTCCAAGACACCCTCACAAATGTACCTAAATCAAAGCTAACAGAACATATTGATCTATACATTCGTGGAGCTGATAGACACGTCCAAAATATCAGCTGGGATAATTCTATTTTAAATTGCATTTAAATCCTGCCTGTTTTACCACACCTCTGTCAGGAAGCACATCAAACAATCAAACCATTCCTTTGTCTAAAGTTATCACCACTTCTTTTTTCTAGAATTCAAATGAAAATCCAAGCAGAACAAAATCAAACCTAATGCTCATTCTGTTGGTTAAATTAGGCTGCATGTAAAGCGTGAAACCACTTGTTCATATATCTGATTTCTTCCTGCAGTGAACAAAAGGAATTATTTCTTTCAGTGAGCAAGATCCTATGTGAAATATAAGTGTGTAACAGCACAAGCACTGTCAGGCTCTGCTCTGCCTCAGAATCCCCTGGCCTTCCCTCAGTGAGCTGCTTACAAGACACAAAAAAATGAGATTAACAAATAACTGGGAGCTAATGCCAGTAAGGCATCCTGGAAGAGTTTTCCATCATTTCTATGGTAATGAACACCTGCCTGTGGAGCTGTATTTCTCCTGGACATTTGCAGCAACCTCAACCAACAGAAGAGAAAAGAAACCAATTTTGTGGCCATCTTCACGGAGTGCCTTAGACTGAGGAGCTACAACTCAATTTTCTAAACCAGTTTAAAAACTCTATTACGACGAATTTCCTCGTTAAAAATAAATAAATAACCCGGCATGTATAAGCTGAAGCCCTTTTACAAGCTCTTAAAAACTGTGCTATGGGCTAGATCTTAGATTAATGTTTGTGATGCACACTGAAAACCTGTAAAGCATTTATGTAATTGCTGAGCATTATTATTTTTATTACAGCAACAGATGGAACCAATCCATCTTCGTAGATAATATCTCATAAATGATTCATTATTATTCCTTTAACCTAAAGTCTTTTATATTTTGCAGATCCATGAGAAATAACTGTTAGGAGGCTCCATGCATAAAATAGTACATAAACTACCTAATGTCTTGCAAATGTAGTAGCCTTGCTGATATTCAGGCCTTTTAATGTTCACATGGCTGCTGTTCCTCTCACAATCTGCTGCTCCTCCTCGTTTTCCAGCACTGCTTTTCAGGTGATGGAAAATATCACTGCAAACCAGGGGTAAATGGCAAATACGGACCAGAAAAATACAAATATCTCCCCAAAAATGCACAAAAATAAGTTTATAATGTGGCGCTCTTGGCTTTGATTGCTGAAGGACCAGAAAAATACAAATATCTCCCCAAAATGCACAAAAAGAGGTTTATAGTGTGGCCCTCCTGGCTTTGACTGCTGAAGGACCAGAAAAATACAGGTATCTCCCCAAAATGCACAAAAAGAAGTTTATAGTGTGGCCCTCCTGGCTTTGACTGCTGAAGGACCAGAAAAATACAAATATCTCCCAAAAAATGCACAAAAAGGTGTTTATAACACGGTGCTCTTGGCTTTGATTGCTGAAGGACCAGAAAAATACAAATATCTCCCCAAAAAGAAGTTTAGAGGTGATACTCTTGGCTTTGATTGCTGAAGGACCAGAAAAATACAGGNGACTGCTGAAGGACCAGAAAAATACAGGTATCTCCCCAAAATGCACAAAAAGAAGTTTATAGTGTGGCCCTCCTGGCTTTGACTGCTGAAGGACCAGAAAAATACAAATATCTCCCAAAAAATGCACAAAAAGGTGTTTATAACACGGTGCTCTTGGCTTTGATTGCTGAAGGACCAGAAAAATACAAATATCTCCCCAAAAAGAAGTTTAGAGGTGATGCTCTTGGCTTTGATTGCTGAAGGACCAGAAAAATACAAATATCTCCCCAAAAATGCACAAAAAGAAGTTTATAATGTGGCGCTCCTGGCTTTGGTGAAGGACCAGAAAAATACAAATATCTCCCCAAAATGCACAAAAAGAGGTTTATAGTGTGGCCCTCCTGGCTTTGACTGCCGAAGGATCAGAAAAACACAAATATCTCCCCAAAATGCACAAAAAGAAGTTTATAATGTGGCACTCTTGGCTTTGATTGCTGAAGGACCAGAGTTCTGTGATCCCACTGCCCATCCTCCCTCGGCCCAAGAACTTTTGGACCAATTTTAATCCAATCACAGAGCCAGGTAGACATCTCCCAGAGATCATTTCCCATCAGCCTAATGAAAACTGATGGCTGGCGAAGGACACAAATCGGTGCTGTCACTGGGAAAAAGGCTTAAATGGGAGCCCAGCAGTCCCCCCCAGGCCAGGGCTGCCTCTGGACACTCTCAGACAGAGCAGATGCCATCTCCTGCCCACCCCAGAGCTGCCAGACAGGCCACTGGTGATCCTCTGAATGGGGAAAAGCTTGTCTAAAAATGTATCAAAGCTCGGCGCCAGCAAAATAATCATAATGATATCAGTGACTGATAAGCTTTACATTTTAAATGTGAAAAAAGCTGATTTACGCACCAAAAAAAGCAATTCTTGGGTTGTTAGGAGAAAACACAGACAGAGAAGCTAAACCCACCACTAAGTTATTATTTTTGTACTGACCTTGGAGGAATCAATGGCCAAAACAATTCCCAGAGCCCAGCCTGAAGCACTGGGCCAAATAATCCATGGGATGGTTTGGGTTACTCCATCTGCTCGTTACACACAGAACAATTAACCAGTGTAATGGGAAAAGCTCATTGCAAGTGAGCAAGATGAGCTCTGGTGTGGTATCTGAAATATTCATGGGTTTATCAATGAAAAAATAAATGTTCTCCGTGTAATACAGACATTTTGGATGGGAACTAAAGGTTATTCTGCTTATATTTACCCCACGGAAGGTCCTGATCATGGAGATCTTTCCCAACCTAAACAATTCCGTGATTCTACAGCCCAGCTCTTCCCAACTCCTTGACTCAATCCAGGACCAAAAGGCACAGCACCAGGAGTTTCCTCAGGTACCTGCTCCTCTACCTGTTAATTCTTCCCACCCTCACTAAGAGAAGGGAAATAATTTTCAGTTCCATCCAACTGCCAACCTTTAAAACCTCCTGCTCAACCCACTTCTTACAGAGGAGTTTTATTCATCATTAACACATATTTACTTGAGCTGGAAAGATGAATTCGGGGGCTGAAACAGCAGAACTTTGCCACCAGGCACTTTGACACTGGCTCTCTTTTAAAAATGTTATAAGGAGTTACTATTTCCCTTGGAAACCACACGAAAGCATCTCTTGAACAAGTGGAGCTATCTTTGACTTGAAAAGTGCCATGTGATCCCAGCCATTCCACTTCCAACCAGTTTCCAGTCCATTCTGACTCGCAAAAAATAGTGAGCTGCCTTGAAAGCTCGCCTTTAAAAATCTAAATTCATCTCCAATTTTCATGAAAATTCATGCAAAAACCACAGTTTTCAATCCCCCAAAAAGGGAAAGTCAAATGTAGAACAATGTGTTTTCTAAGCAGCTTCAAATTCCAGGTTGGAATGAGGGAGTGTGGAGCCAGGTCCTCCTTTGGTCAAAGAGCTGCCAGTCTTGGGATGACAATGCCCTCCTAAAAATCCTTCCCAAAGAGGAACCTTACAAAGTTCAGGGTTGAGGCATCCCAGTAAAAAGCCAATCCTCAAATCCCTCACCTCTGGTTGAGCTGTTCAATATCCCACCAGAGAGAGTGGCATTTATAAACTGACCTTTTCAAAATAATTCCTTTCCCATTCCCCTTATCATAGAAAAGATGCATTCCCTATAAACCCAGCCCCAGATTTGTTCTTTTTGTGAATACCTCAGTTAAACACCATGAGCTCGATTTCAGCCAAAACCTTAAAAGAAACGACTTTGCTGCAAGCAGGAGAACAAAATTTCCTCCGGTTCCAGACAATCCTTCCCAAAGAGGAACCTTACAAAGTTCAGGGTTGAGGCATCCCAGTAAAAAGCCAATCCTCAAATCCCTCACCTCTGGTTGAGCTGTTCGATATCCCACCAGAGAGAGTGGCATTTATAAACTGACCTTTTCAAAATAATTCCTTTCCCATTCCCCTTATCATAGAAAAGATGCATTCCCTATAAACCCAGCCCCAGATTTGTTCTTCTTGTGAACACCTCAGTTAAACACCACGAGCTCCATTTCAGTCCAGACCCTTAAATGAAATTATTTTGCTGCAAGCAGAACAAAATTTCCTCCGGTTCCAGACAATCCCTCTCAGAAAATCCCTCACAAATGGCACCAGCTGACTTTGAACAAGGTGGGTTTGGTGAGTTATGGAACCCAGCCCTGCCTGAGAGAACAATGTGCCAGCAGAACTCTGCTTTTCCCACACGTGTTTTCCATGTTTTCCTTGTTTTCCGTGTTTTCCATGTTTTCCCTGTGCTCGGCTGTTCCTGTGAAGACTTGAGTGGCTCCGTTACCACCCTGGCCCCCTGAGTGTGCACATTTTAACTCTGTTACTTAGTTAATTCTTTTCCTTTAACGTGAGGGGCTTTAAATACAACTCCCAGCTGTTCAACATAACGAGGTTTCATTTACAAACTTCTAACGAGCGCGAGGGTAGAGAGAAAAGAAAAATCCCAGCTTTAAAAAAACACATTTTACAGCGAGGGAGAGAACAGCAAGCACTCATCTGAGGTGATTGGTTAGGATGACAGCTCTGCAGTGAAATATATTTTCATTTCAGGAGCCCCACAGCTATTTTGAATTTAATTGCGTGGAAGACCACCAGGATTTCTTTCTCAAACACAAACCCAAAGCCTATCACCAAAGAAACAACTATTACGTGCAGGAAACCAATCTTTCTGAAGCCTACCACCAAAGAAACAATTATTACGTGCAGGAAACCCATCTGAGATGTTGAAATGGTTTAAAAGGAACCAAAAAGGGGCAAAAAAACGAGGGGAAGTGTGACTTTCAAGCGTGCACCAAACTGGGGTTTGGTGCTTTGGTAAAAGGAGAAGTTTTAAATTAATTTATTAGCAGGGAGAGAGCTGTACGGGAATAATGTCCCCACATGGTCAGGGAGAGGTGGATCGATGGGAAAAGCAGGGTCATTCCTTCTTTTTGTATCCCTCAGGAGCAGAAATGAGACTTAAAACACCTCTGAAGGTGCCCAGCATTGTCTTACCTTGCTGGAGGTGGGCTCAGGGACGTGGAGGGCGTCGGGTTCAGAGAAACTTTCCAGCTGCCAAGAGAGAGACAAAGATGAGAATTAATTTTCCAGGTAAACTGGGGCATGTTTTGAAACAGAATAATGTAAAAAAGACATGAGATTGGAAATTAATTCTTCAATACTTAATGCAGAAAATGTTGCCCCTGCTCAGTCACGCTACAGGACGCTGAATATTTGATAATTTGGGAGCAGGAAATGGCTGGGGAAAGGGGAAAGAGGGGATAAAGGCAGGTAATAAAGGGTGGGTCTGTAGATAACCCACTCCAGAGAAAACGTGTGAAATTAGAATTGCTGAACTAGGGGGAAGGAAACACAAGTTACTAAATTGTGCTACTCTGACACTTCCCATTCTCAGAGAGCACATGAATCACGGAGAAGGCTGAATATTTGTCACAGCTGTGATTTCAGCATCAAAAAGAAATAATTTTAGCTCCGATTTTAGGGGAGTTTCCAGAAAATTTGTCAGTTCAGCCAACCGGATCCTAAACTTCTCCACGATCTTCTGCAAGGGGAGTTTTCTTTTGGGGTTGGACCCACAAAGGAACTCTTGAAACCACCACAGTGACCAAATGTGGTTGAGGGGCTCTGTGGCTTCATGGACCACCCCGAGATGTCACAAGCTGCATTTTGATGGCTTTGGGTGCTTTTAAACCGATGTGCGAGCCGAATATTTTTAATTTCAAAGACGAAGAACCGTCAGCAATACAAAAATACCAAAATGCTGAAGCACAGCTTTTGGGTTTTGATGGTAAAAAATGATGCCCTTAAGTTTTCTGCTCTCCAAAGCAGTGGGGTTTTATTCTTGGCAGTGACAAAACTCCAGTTCCACCCGCAGTCCTGACTCACTGGGAGTGTTTGGGAGGGGAAGTGGCCTAGCTCCATGAGCCTGCACTAGGAGCTGTAGCTGGCAGCAAAAAGGAATGGTTTATATTCCAAAAAAAAATAGGATTCTGGAGTAAACAAACTATTTTCAAGTTCAGATTGGATTTTATAGCAGAGCAGAGGAGATATGAAACTTGGAAAGTATTTAAAAGCTCAAAGCAAAATATTTTATGTGAAACAAAATGTTGCATTCAATTCTAAGCTAATAGTTTCTGCTGGAAAAAAAAACGCCAACAATTCTGATTTTATTTTTCAGAGTGGATTTCTGTATATTGTTCTTACAAACCCTGCCAAACACAGGCACACACACACGAGTATATCCAAATTTTAACCCCCATGAGTCCAGGCTCTCTTCCCACACTTATCTGAGCCATGAGCTGATGCAGACACTTGCATTTTCCTAAATTCCTGCTACCACCCAAAATCGAAAAATGGCTTTAAACCACTCTAAAATGTGAGGAAGGAGATTTTGCTGGGGGTTAGATCAATCCAAGGTGAGCTGCAGTGGAGGGCAGGTGTCCTGCTGGCTCCCTCCTTTGCTGCGCTGCCCACATTCCACTTCTCCTCTCCTACCTTTGGCATCTGCCTCGCTTGGTGGTGAATCAGTGCAGCAAATGAGGCAGCAGAGAACCAACTCTCCAGAAACCAGCCACTCCTTTGCTGCCAGCTGAGCTCCCTGAATCAGCTCCTCGCAGGGCAAACGAGCTCTGGGATCACATGGTTTGGGCAGCAGGAGGAAAAAGATGATTCTGTGGTATCTGTGTCATGTTTTTACATCAGCTGAGTTTGGAGTTGGCTTATCTCTAACCTAAGGCCTTGCAGCACCCCTGTGTTTCAGATCTGTCTTTTCAGGTACAAATAATCTGGTTTTATGCCCACTGAGAGAAGGAAAAAATCCCCAAACCTACCCACAATTTGAAAATTTCTCCAAAGCAACTACAAGGCAATTCATACAGTTGTTTCTGAAACATAAAGGAGGCTAAGACTATTCTCAAATGTATTTTTTGCAATGGCTCATAGGTTTTTTCTCTCTGTGAATCTTTATTATTGGAGTTCCCCTTCTCAGGCCCTGTGCACTCAGTGTTTCACGGATGGAGCCTCGGGTATTTGCTGCAGGCTCGTGCTCCAGCCCCTCTGGAGGCTCAGCTGGCAGTGCAAGACATCCCCAGCTCTCATTCCCAGAGCAAACTGCTCAGGGAACAGGATTAAAACTCCTAATATCCCCCAGGATGACTCTCAGGCATATCCTTGGGGATTGATCCGTCAGCTGCTTCACAGCTTGTGTTTAGCAAATACATTTTTTCCTGTGGAAATCCTGCCTAACAGGTTAAAAGGGGATTTTCCATTTTTTTTCACTCCATAACCCACAGCAAACACCGAAGTGTGATGGCAGAAATAGCTAAAGCTGACCTGAGACCCACCCCATTCCAAGTCCTTTTCATCTCCAGCTGCATCCCAGCACCTTCCCTGCGGCACGGGGAACTCGGGATCGGACCAAAGCTCGGCTTTGCAAAGCTCGGCCTGAAGGATGGAGAGAAAATCCCTTCTCAGCCTCATCCAGTGGATCCCCGACCCCATCCCAGGCGAGGTGTGGGAGCGTGGGAGGAGGTGGGAGGACAGGTCTGGCCCCTTCCACACTTTCTGGAGCTGCAGGGAAGAGCTGGTCCGAGACAAGAACATTCACAGGAAACCTTCCGCCTAAAATAGGCGTTGTTCTTCTACACCTCCCACTGAACAGTGGGTACAAGCCAGGAATACAGACTTTGGAAGCGGATTCCGAAGAGCTCTGAGGAATGTATCAAAAAGTCCATATGGTTTTGCCAAATCAAGTGTGCAGAACTGGGTAAATTTAGCCGAGCGCTGAGGAGCTAAAAATTTGTCTTGTTTGACCCAAGTGGAAGGAACGGAGTCATGAGGCTCTTAGACACAAATCCATCTGACTGAATCAGCTCGGGGAGGGCAAAAATTGATGAGTAACACATTATTCCATGTGTGGAAACAAAGGGACACCTCAGCTCCCAGAGGAGCACCGAGGAACAGGAAAGCACTCCCCAGACAGGTCTAAATAATGCGACTTTCTCCAACATATTTAGGTGGTGAAATTCCGAGTGACAAGCGCTTGGCGCTCCGACAGCTGGGCCCACGGCTCCAAGTTTTCCTCCTCTAGTTCCAAAGAACGAAAGCTTTGTTTGAAAAGAAGGTGGAAGTTCTTACAATGAGACAGGAGGTGAAAGCTCTGAGGAAAAGCGACGCGTCGCTCGTTGTAAGAATCGCCGGTGTTCCGAAGAGAGAGGTGCCAAGTAAATCAGGAAAGGCTTCCCAAACCTCCCAACACCACCCTGCTTCCATCTGGGATGGCTCAGCCTGGCACTGCCCATGCCATGCCCCTGGAGCACCCTTCAAATCCCCCTGTCACATCCAAACACCGCCTCTCTGGAACTTTCGGAAGCCGTGCTCAAGGTCAGGCTCAACTCCACGAAATTCCAGTGGCTGAACATTTCCACACACAAAATTATAGGAGTAAATCTTGGCTATGAGATTCTTCCTCACCTCCAATCCTGGGCTCAGTTTTAGGCCTCTTATGACAAGAAGGACACTGAGGGGTTGGAGCGTGTCCCGGGAAGGGAACGGAGCTGGGGAACGGGCTGGAGAATTCCTTAGGGAGCTGGGAAAGGGCTGGAGAATTCCTTAGGGAGCTGGGAAAGGGCTGGAGAATTCCTGAGGGAGCTGGGAAAGGGGCTGGAGAATTCCTGAGGGAGCTGGGAAAGGGGCTCAGCCTGGAGAAAAGGAGGATCCAGAAGGGAAAAGCTCTGCAGCAGAGCCCTCCCCAAACTTCCATCACTTTTGTTTTCCCTCACATTTTCTCCCACTTTTTGGTTTTCCCCTCACAACAAGGGAGACCCTGAGGGGCTGGAGGAGTCCAGGGAAGGGAATGGAGCTGGGAAGGTGCTGGAGAATTCCTGAGGGAGCTGGGAAAGGGGCTCAGCCTGGAGAAAAGGAGGATCCAGAGGGATCTTTTCCCTCTCTGGAATTCCCTGACAGGAGGGGGCAGCCAGGGGGGATTTGGGATCTTATCCCAGGGAACAGGGACAGGAGGAGAGGGAACGGCCTCAGGCTGGGCCAGGGGAGGCTCAGGGTGGATATTATGGAAAATTCCTTCATGGAAAGGGTGCTCAGGTGGAGTCCCCATCCCTGGAGGGGTTTAAAAGCCATGTGGATGTGGCACCTGGGGACATGGAGCAGGGTGGCCTTGGCAGTGCTGGGAATGGTTGGACTCGATGATCTTTGAGGGCTTTTCCAACCTTTATGATTCCCTGATTCTGTGATTTCTGAACACCTCCTCCCTCCCTCCTCGTCTGCCCTCTGTGGTCGGAGGCTTTGGCAATAGTTCCCTGAATTCCCCCAGAGAAAGAGGAGGATTGGGATCCTACCAAAACCCCTATTTCTGGCATGTCAAAAGAGTGGAGAACAATCCAACACCACACACAAAAAAGTCCCTCAAATTCACACAGCAAGAAAAAGTGCAACTAGAAAGGGAAGGGCATGTTAAGCACCAATAATAATTTCAATATAAGGTAATTATTTATAAAGC
Organism: Pachycephala philippinensis; assembly: GCA_013397055.1. NCBI lineage: Eukaryota > Metazoa > Chordata > Aves > Passeriformes > Pachycephala > Pachycephala philippinensis. Next base: position 160,405 of record VWZT01011458.1, on the reverse strand, counting down.
TGAACACAAAACAGTGAAGGGAAATGTTTGTGTAATGAGAAATGCAGGTGTGAACACATCTATAGGAAAGAAACACGTGAAAGCCTCTTGTGATTGAACTTGTAGAGTTATTTAGACAAAAATTTAATGATTTAAAGCTCATTTTTAGACACACTAAGCCAGGCCCTTTCAATACACACAAAAATGTAGGAGCCTGGTGGATGGAACACCCAGAATGTTGTTCTGAGAACAGTGAAATCCCAGAATTCAGGAGCTGCAGGTGAATCCTGGCACTAAACAAAAAGGTAGATTTCCCATCCAAACCTGCACTTTTACAAATCCTCGTGTATTAAAAAACTTGTTTACACTGTTCAAAAATATCAGCCCATGGTTCTACAACTCTCACCATCCTCTCTTCTCCCCTGAACCTTTAATTAAGTCTCCACTCTGCTTCCAAGCAGCAGCAGCAGCAGCCTAATGGCTTCAGAATATTTCCTTACAAACTTCAAAACACCCAGACTCGCTGTGAGTTGCAGGCTTTGAACACAAGCTGCTTAAATAATCCCTTTTATTTTTATTTATTCTTGAAAATATCAGATTCTAATCCTCTCTAACCAATGCAATAATAAAAAAAAAAAGCATAGCTCTTTGGAATATTTTCCCTTTTCTGCCAGTTTTGTGATGAATCTATGTGTAACTGTGCAGGATTTCTCACATGAAAAATGCTCACAGCTGCAAAAAAAAATACAAAAATGGTTTTCATCAGCAGATCTTAAAGAACTTTTACAAAGCACCATTTCTGACAGATGGGGAACCTGAGACTCAGGCAGGAACTTCCCTAAGTCACCCAAAAAGGTGTTGCAAGTTGGGTTTCTGCTGTGGGAGCACTTTGCTCTCATGGCTCTTCAGGACTACCCGGAATAAACTGTGTGAGACCTTCAGGAACGGTTTTATGGCATCAGATTGGGAGTTTTCCTTGACAGGAGTGAAACACACCCTCAGAAACAGCACCTTGGGAAGCTGAGGCGAGGAGAGAGGCCAAGTCCAGAGCCTGGGGTAGTGTGAAAATAAATATACCACTCTGAGTTTTAAATGGTGTGTTTTGCGCAATAAAACATTGAATTCCACACTGGCTTGGGGTGGAAGGACCCTAAAGTTCATCCCATCCCACCCCTGCCATGGGCAGGGATATCGCTCACTGTCCCAGATTGCTCCAATCCCCATCCAACCTGGCCTTGGACACTCCCAGGGATGTGGTGGCCATGGACAGACACCTGAATGCAAAATCGGAATTTCTGCAGCTGTAGGAATTGTCCTGTATTTTGCTGCTGAACAGAAATGCAGCAGAAGAAGTGAGCTTGGTCTTTCCCATCACCACCAGCAAATATTGCCTTCCAGTTTCGAGGTAAACTGGGTTTTGAGCAGCTGAAGATGAGTACATAAATCTGTATTTTTATTTACTGTGGCAGAACATTTATGGCAGTTCTCTATAAACCTCCACTTATCCTGCCTGTAGTGCCGTGCTCCCCTCAGATTCCCCTGATGGATTAATAGAGCAGAGCCTGCTGTGAATGCAAGACACATTTCCTCACAGATTTGTTTGAAATATAAACTCGGGGCTTAGTTTGCTAAACATTTGTTTTCTTCCCATTTCGATATTTGGAAAGAAAATAGATAGCTCATAATTAGTCAAACATTCACTGGAGAATGAAATAACCACCAGTCCCTTTAATCTGTTGTTCAGAATTCTGCAGGATCTGGAGCTCTATAAATAAATCCCCACTTGCTCTTTTATATTTGTACCAGTGGCAAGAAATCCTTGACTCTTAACTCGCTAACAAAGACTTCAGCACTGTGTTCTGAGGTGTGAACCAACAAGGAAAGTTATTATTTTTTATGACTTGCCCGTTTAAACAAAAGGAGGCAAAGTCTAAGAGGTTCAGGTTTGTGACATCAGAGGAATATCCTTGGCTGGTATTTAATAAGGGATCCCAAGCCACGCGTGGAAAACACGGAGCCCACAGAGCTGTAAACATTTTCCAGTGTTTCTTGGTGGTCTGAGGTCACAGTTTGATATTTCAAAGGCTGGCACTTGTCTCCTGGCCTGAAAATAATCTTTAACAGCTCTGAAGGTGGCAACTCCAACATCCTGCCCACCTCAGCTTACGGGAGAACCCGGAACATTTGGGATTTCAGATGGGAATAACCCAACACTCCCAGGCTGAGGACACAGCACTAACTATTTTTCTATATCTTAGTGGGATTTGTCCAGCTGGAAGTGTGCAGGAATTATGTGACAGCTCCCAGTGGTGGCTAATTTGCAGCAGTGAAAATGAAAGGTTTGAAATAATTGTCCACTTTCCTCTAACACAAACCAATGCCCACTATTCAGATGTTTTCAAAGTCCCAGCGACAGGCTGGAGCACCACACTTCAAAATTGCTCTTTCAGCAACGGGAAATTATTTTAATAAAATTTAGGAAACAATTGTGAGCTCAACAGAATAATCTTCTACTCAAGACCTACTTGAACACCTGAGATGGAGAATAAATATTGAACCAACAGATCTGGGAGCTGACTTGCAGGTACTTCATGCTTTGGAAGATGGGAGAACTTGGCATTATCCACCTTTAAGTTCTGTCCTCGATTCAAACACACTGAAGCAAAATTCTTAAAGTCTAATGAAGTAGATTATTTTTCAGCCCCTATCAAGTTTGTAATTTCTGGGTGCCAGGCCAGGGTAGTGCTGCGGTAAAGGAAATTAGATTTCTGTGTTACACAAAAGCTGCAGGGAGGGAGAGAGGGGTGGGAGCTTGGGCTGACCTAACTCAGTTATCAGAGAATCCCAGACTGGGTTGGGTTGGAAGGAACCTCCAAGACCATCCCATTCCACCCCTGCCATGGGCAGAGACACCTTCCACTATCCCAGGGTGCTCCAAGCCCCATCCAACCTGGCCTTGGGCACTTCCAGGGATCCAGGGGCAGCCACAGCTTCTCTGGGCACCCTGTGCCAGGGCCTCCCCACCCTCACAGGGAAGAATTTCTTACCAATATCTAATTAAAATCTCTTTTTTAGTTTAAAACCATTCCTCCTTGCCCTATGTCCATGTAAAAAGTCCCTCTCCTCTGTTTTATAAACCCCTTTTCATGCACATCCCCTGTACCCGCCACCAAACCAAGTCACTGACTGAAAGACAATTTCTGGTCTGTAATAAACAGCACACATTAATCCCATTCATTATTTTGCATAAAGAACGCAGGCCAATTTGTATTATTTATGTGAATTTTGAACACCGGGGGTGTAAAGAGTCTTCAGAGTTGAAATTTGGCCGTGTCCTCACTGCGTAATTTGGTGTTTGCAAACACTCGCTAACATTTCAATCAAGCAGAAGAGGTGATTACACGAGGTCTCTGCCAAAGAGGTTCAGTGGCTCCAAAAACTGAAGGTGGACAAAAGCCCAGGAAAGAAGTAACCAGAGTGTGTTCTCCTAGAGGCAAAGAATTCCAGAAGCCAGGAGCACGGAGGGGCTCACACCAAACCCAGCAGAGGGATGGCACCGAGCCTCTCCTGCCCCAGGTCTGCAGCACCAGGCTGGGGCAGGGACTGAACCAACAAATAACCACAGGCAGCGAGGGAACCAGATCCATTAGGGATGACTTTTGGGGTTTGAGAGGTTTGGAAATGTAGGGGAAGTGTAGAGGGTTTTTTCCTCTCATCTCCGTCACGACAAACTTCCACAATGGTGTTCATTTGTTCGGGATTGTTGAAAAAGTCTGATTTTCTTTTATGTCGGTGGGATCAGGCAAAAGTCAAGGCAATTCTGCCCTTCAAAAATAGCTGTTTTAGGATCATGAGGGCACTCTTATCAGCTCCTCAAGGTACAGAACCTCTGGGCTGCAGGGCTGGTCTCAGGGTCCTGTGGGAGGAATGGCCTGAGGTGATTTTCATCAGCCGCCTGATTAGCTTCCCACAAACACCATTCCCACAGGACAAAGACCATCTGAGTCCCAAGCAATTTCGGAATATCACCCAGAAGCTTCCCACAAACACCATTCCCACAGGACAAAGACCATCTGAGTCCCAAGCAATTTCGGAATATCACCCAGAAGCTTCCCACAAACACCATTCCCACAGGACAAAGACCATCTGAGTCCCAAGCAATTTCGGAATATCACCCAGGAGAAAGTAGCACACAGCACAGATTTCAGAGCAATTTCAGAGATTTCAGTTTCAAATCTTGGGTTCTGTGAAAGACTAGAGATATTGGGAAGACCTTTCACTTTCATGCCCATGATGAGGAGCTGAAGCCATGAGAGGGCAACACATGGGAACAAAAACCACGGTGTGGACAGCAGAGAGCAGGAATAAACATCCATTCCCATCCCTGCAAGGTCAGGATCTCCACTTGTACCCAAAATAAATTTCCAGGGCACCCTGAGAGCTGATTCCATCTCCAATCAGTTTAAAACAGATAAAACTGGAAAACATGGACACTGTGACACCTCCACTCCTTTTTGCTGAAACACCCTGAGCCAGGTCTGCTCCGTGGCTTAGGACAGACTTCCAAAGCCCCCTGACAGGCCTAAAACGTCCTGAAATTATTATTTCCGTGAGCTGAACCAACATTTATCAACCTAAAAGATGTCTCCCTGAAAAAACACTGGGTCTACCTTGTCATGAAGCTTTGGGCAGACTGGAATACACTGGGAATATTCAACGTGGCAGGACGAGCTTGCCCTACAGTTGGATTTGGGATGGATTTGGGGTGTTCATCTGCAACTCCAGGCAAGGAGGTGACAGGAAACCCCCCAAAAAGCAGGTTACAAAGGGCAGGGTGAGGGTTCAAGCCCACCTCCAGCTTTGAGCCACGCTCTGGAGTTCCACAGAGTGAAACTCCCAGGGGAAAAGCTGCAGCCATCGGAACACGAATTCCTACAGCACTTCCACTCTGCTTTCAGGAGAAAACTGAAGTGGGAGTAGCAGTAGTTTCACACATACAAAAGGAGCCCTATTTTTAAAGAAAAAAAAAGGGGGAAAAAAAAAAGAAAAGGCTAAAGAAGCAGGAAGCAGAGGAAAGAATGACAGTGGTAGGGAGAAGAGATGTCTCCTTCCATTTAGACAAGCAGACATACTCTTGCAATTTAATGGATTAGAAGGACTCAGAGATATTTACTGTCTAGCCACGTAAGTACATTCCAGCTCTTGATTTGCTTTTAGCATCGAAACCAGTCATACATTACATCAGTGGGATTCTTGTTCGTTGAAATAAGTGAATAATTTGGGGACTATATTCAATTCACTCTTTTTACATTCCCTTGTTTCATCTGGGCTCAATTTCCACGAGATGCTGTTTGGGAAACTGCAGCTGGGAGCACGTGGCCAGCGAGACAGGTTGGTCAAGAGCTGAGATCTCCCCTCGTCTGCTGGGCTGCATGTTAAATTAATGATGTTAATGTTAAATTAATAACGTGCAGGCTGAGTGGTAACGAGCTTGACGTGCATCACTTCAGGGGGTTTGGTGGGCAGAGTTCAGGGACACAATTTCATGGCTCATCTTTGCCAAAAGGTGCTCCTTCATCCGCTCATTCTCATCCTCCTCATGTCCCCAAAACCATCCTTCAAGATGAGCCAGCTGGGGGGACTAAAATGGAACAAAACACCTATTTTTTTGTTTTGGCAGTGTGGATTTTCTGCTGGTTTGGGGCTCTCAACTGGCTCCTGGAAAGGTCAAGAAGTCAGCACAGAAAATAAAGCCCAAGCCAGGAAAAAGAGGAAGGAACAGATTGCTGGATCATCAACCCCACCATCGGAGTACCTGGCAACGGCTTCACACTTGCTCTTCTCATGGAAAAAAAAATGTGACAGTTCTGAAATAGGTAGAACCTTGTTTCTGTTGCTAAAGCCTGCGACTTCTGAAGTGACAACCTTCTGATGCTCTGTGGAGCAACCACCACAGCAACTTCCCCTAAAAAAATCTTAACCCATCGTTCTTTTTTGCTATTGCAGGGCTGAAAATTCAGCCAGTCAGAGATAGCCAGTAAAAACAGAAACATCAGCCATCTAAATTCCCATAATATTGACTTGAAACAAAATACACCAGTGTTTACTCTATTGCTTTGGCGTGGGTTGGTTTGTTTGCAGTCAAACCGTAATTTATACTGGCTCCTCACATATTGATATGTTGAGGAAATAAACAGTAAATACTATTTCCAATCCATCTGTTTAACTTGTTAGAAAAACAACAGTCAGAGGCTTTTCAGAATTGTCGTTTTTCTGTACAAACCCAAATTGGGAACTGGAGTTTTGTTTCGCTCTGAGTGCTCTGTGTGGGTTTGGAAGAAGTGTGGCTCCAGCCTGACTTCCCAGCTCTCGCCCCAGGTCCTGGCAGAGGTTTGGGGAGTTTGCAGGGATTGTCTGGAGGGATCCCACCACATCTGTGAGCCTGGCTGGAGCCATCCCACTCCTCCCTGCCTCTCTGTGTCTGACACATGGCTGGGACTTTTAGGGGAAACCTCACTCACCAACTGGGAGCTTTCCATGAACTCGGCTCCTTCCTGATTCTCCCGCTGGCTCTGGAGTGGAGAAACTCAGCTGGGGCATAAAAAAGGGGATTTCCTTGTAATTTCAGCTCTTCACAGAGGTAGAAGATAGAGGTAGAATACCTTCACAGAAGGTATTTGTGTAACTTTTGTTCTTGAAACTCAACAAGCACTTTCGTGGGCTGCTCTGTCCCAGGGGCAGCACTGCTCTGAGGGTTTGAGCTGGACAGGGACACACAGGGACACTGCTGGACATCGAGGTCTGGGAATTCATTCTGATGCCCAAAGAGGCTAACCCAGAAACAGAGACTGGGCAGGAGGAAGGGAATAAAGGTGGATATTTATTTGAAAGGCCTTCAGAGGCACACCCTGGGCAGGCCAAAGGCTGCACCCAAGATGGACCCCGAGTCACGAGTTCTTCACACTTTTATAGCTTTGCTCCATTTCCATCTCAACCCAATTGCACCAATTAAACTTTAGCTAATGATGGAATTTCCCCTCAGCTTGCCCCCCTTCTCAAGATGCTGGGTTACACATTTTGGGCCTAGGCCGGGCTGGGTGTCCTTGGAGAGCAGCCTGGAGAGGCTTTGTTCTGTCTGTCTCAGCATGAGAGAGCAGCAGCTCACAGGCTACAGGACACTGCAGAGTTACACACTGGGAATGCAGAACTTGAAACATATAAAAGCTAAAACCTAAGGCATCAATTCCACTCCAGCCCCGCTGTGTTTAAAGCAGCCAGGATGGACAGGGCTGGGAGCAACCTGGGCTCATGGGAAGTGTCAGGTTGGAAGGAGCTTTAAGGCCCCTTCCCACCCAAACCACACTGGGATTCTGGGTTTCAGTGAAAGCTGAAGCAAAGCAGCCCCACAGTGCCCTACCTTGACATTGAACTATTAAATGTTAAATGTTTTAGCAGTTGTCCAGCAGGGCACAGACACCAAAGAGGGGCATGGGACTTTTCTGGCCTGTTGAGCTCATCCATCCTTTAAGCCAAAAAACTTTATTTGAAAAGATAACTAAAGAGAAGAAAAAATATTTTAAAAAAAAAGGAGGAGGAAGAGGAGAAGGAGAAGGAGAAGGAGAAGGAGAAGGAGAAGGAGAAGGAGAAGGNGAGAAGGAGAAGGAGAAGAAGGAGGAGAAGGAGGAGAAGGAGGAGAAGGAGAAGGAGGAGGAGAAACGGAGGAGAAACGGAGGAGAAAAGGAGGAGAACAAAAATAAAAAGGGAACAAATAAGATGAACACCTGAGCTTGTTGGAAGTAGCAGCTGAGTGAAGGTGGGATGGGTTTGCGGTGGGATGGAGAGGAAAGAGTAGGATTTAAGGAATAAGTTTTTCACAGTGAGAGTGGCAAAGTGAGGGTGCCCAGAGAAGCTGGGGCTGCCCCTGGATCCCTGGAAGCGTCCGAGGCCAGGTTGGATGCGGCTTGGAGCACCCTGGGACAGTGGAAATGTCCCTGCCCATGGCAGGGGTGGAATGGGATGGGCCTTAAGGTCCCTTCCAACCCAAACCAGGCTGGGATCCCCGCTTTGGCCTCAGTCACCAGGCAAACAAGGCAGTGGAGTCCAACTGCCTCCATCAGGATTCATGTTCTGCTGAAAGATGGGGAAAAAAATCCCTTCTCTTCAGCCTGTCATTGTGTGAGTGTGAGTAAAGCACTGCCAGGGAACGGGAGAGGGAGAAGTGTTTGTTGAGTCCTGTACAACAGCAGAGAACTACCAGCTCTTAAAGGCTCAATTAAGCTGCTTTCAAGATCTAGGCCAGCAAGTTAGTACCTTGCTTTAAATATTAAAGCTGTGGAGATGGATCTGAGCCTCACACTCCAACCCCGAGGTAGGTAATTTAAACCCTCTGCACTGCAGAGCTGCTGCTGGAGCCAATAAAAATATTTCATAATTACTTTTTGCTTCCTTTTTTCACCAGTATCAAGTATCAGCATTGTTAAAGGTCAGAAACATTCCACTTTTCAACACTATGAGGAAAAAAATGCTTCTCTAGGTAGCCAGTAAAGAGTTTTCATAGCAGGAATATCCTCAGCTGTAGGTTATGAGCTTTGGAAGAGCGGGTTCCAGACACTCATCAGATTTCTGATAGCAGGAGATAGCCCAAGGATTTTATTTCCATTCTGTGATTTCCAGTGTTTTCCCCACAACACCCACTCAGAAGAATCTTTCAACGTATTTTAGGTTCATTCCACATAAGCCAAAAACTCTTGATAAATTTTGCATTTCTTTTCGTAGCCTGTCTTGGTCAACGGCAGATCTTTTCTAAGAAAACAGAATTTAAATGCCCTCAGCTTTTTGTGTAATTTCCAGCTCTCTAACAATGGATTAAAATACATAAACAGGCTACAGCTGTTCAGCCTTCCAAAATCTGACACCTCCTCCCTCCATTTGGGACTCCACTCTCTATTTCTTTTTGTCTTTGACTTTTGTGGACTGAAATCCAATCCTTTTGTCTGCATCTGCTGCTAAAAGCCATTTCTCCCCAGCCCCAGCCCAGTCCCCTCGTGTCTCATTAAGCACATTTACATTTGGCTCAGAAAATCCCAACCAGAGCATTTCATGCCCAGTCACAGTGCACTGATGAGAGGAGCTCTCTGCTCATGGATTCTGGAGTGACACATGGTGGTACCCCATTATTTGGGGGGGAATCAAACACAATCTTCAAAATTGAAATTAAAAAATTGAAAATCTAAAAAAGTTGCTGCCCTTTTACAAATTTTTTTAAAAATAATTAGTTTTCTACAGTAGGCAAAAATTAAACTGTATTAAAATGCACATAAAAAGTGAAATTTTGCATTTATTCAATGGGTTGGATATTTTTGTGAAGCTGATAAAGCTGACCAGGAAGGTTTATCTCCTCAGGAAGGTTTTACCAAGGAATGGCAGCCGTTTGGTGCCACCAGCCTTCCCAAGGTGCCACAATTCCCTCAGGAGTAGCAGGAATNAGCTGAGGGCAAATTCCATCATTAGCTAAAGTTTCATTGGTGAAATTGGGTTGAGATGCAAATGGAGCAAAGCTATAAAAGTGTGAAGAACTCGTGACTCGGGGTCCATCTTGGGTGCAGCCTTTGGCCTGCCCAGGGTGTGCCTCTGAAGGCCTTTCAAATAAATATCCACCTTTATTCCCTTCCTCCTGTCCAGTCTCTGTTTCTAGGTTGGCCTCTTTAGGCATCACCCCCATGTGATGAAATGCCACTCATCAGCTCTGAACCAATCCCTCCCAGAAGTGCCCAGTGAACCTGTCCAGGTGGCAGGAATGGCAGGAATGGCAGGAATGGCAGGAACAGCAGGAGGAAACCATTCCAGACTGGCTCCTACAAGTCCTGTTGGCTCCAGCTCAAGGCTTCTAGATCATTCCTGTGGCAGCACGGAATAAACACTGGAAAATAACAAAGCAGAAAGGAAGGGAGCTCTCAGGAGCCCAGCCCTGAGTCCCTCAGGATTTCACCTGGACAAACGGGATCTTGGGATTCCAAGCCAAGAGGAGGAACAACCTGTAGGGCACAGGTGCAGGATTCCTAACTGTGCATCCCAGTTACATCCCAGCAGCTCCCACATGAGGCTCCAAGAAAAATGAGCAGCATCACACTAACGTGGAGCTAATGAAGGAAGTCAGGGCTGTCCCCAGAGTGAATTGTCACATTCACCTCCACAGGAGCAGATGGGAGAAGCAGGCTCTTGGAAGCTTCTGGGGGAGTTTACAGCCAACAGCTCAAGGACTTGCAGACCTTGAGCTTTCAAAGCGTGGCTTGCAGAGAGCGGACAGCTCTGGGTGTCTCCAGCTGACAGCACCGAGCACTGCTCTGACTCCTGCACAGAGCCTGCCAGCAGTGTCACTTCCAGCCAGATCAGGTCTCAGGGTATGGATGCTAAAAAGCTTTAGCAGAGAAGATTTCAGCTCTCGGCAGCAGTTTGTGAGAGCTTTGTTCTTTCTCATGCGAAACTATGCAAAACACGATAAAGTTTTCTGTAAACAGATTTTGCTAATCTTGCACCTGCGAATATAATTAGAATTGTTGTGATACCGACTAGAGAAATGAATGATGTGTGAATTGACCAATCACCCTGATAGGTAGTTAGTCAGAGGTCCAATACCTCTTGCCATTTAGGAAAACACTAAAAGAACTAAACACATAAAAACCCATCTTTTATTAATTAAATAATTCATTTCTGCTGACCACGCTCATGTCTCTGAGTCCTTCATTGCCCTCTGGCACCACTGACAGCGACATCAGGGCACTGTCACCACCACGAGACACACTGAGGGCACAGAGGCACACTGCAGGCCTCTCCACTGAAACAGGGATGGGGTGAGGATGGGCTCCAAGTCTTTGTCCATGCTGTGGGGAATATCCCTGATCCAGCAGCTTTAACGCTGATCCAGCTTCAGAGGCAAAATGAAATCAAGGAATGGTTCATAGAATCATGGATTGGATGGGAAAGGACCTTTAAAGGTCATCTAGATCACCATGCCAGGGTGCTCCAAGCCCCATCCAGCCTGGCCTTGGACACTTCCAGGGATCCAGGGGCAGCCACAGCTTCTCTGGGCACCCTGTGCCAGGGTCTTCCTGCCCTCGTGGTAAAAAACTCCTTCTTGATACCTTATCTGAATCAACCTAAATCCTTCAGTTTAAATCCATTAACCCTTGTCCTGTGGCCTTTAACAGCTCCTGCTAAAAGTCTGTCCCCTTTCTCTTCCTTGCAGGCCCCCTTGAGGAACTGAGAGGCCTCAAGAAACCCTTCCCGGAGCCTTCTCTTCTCCTGTCAAGAACATTCACGTTGCTTACACCGAACCAACCATCCAACAAATATGATCCATCACGTAAAAAATGTGAGATCACTAAAACCCAGAGACTTTGAATTAACATTTTCTCAAGCACATCTGGCTCAGGAATATCAACCAGTCCCACCACGCCAGCAGACGCAGTGAGACCATGACACCAGCACGAGCCTGGCACACCCTCCTCCCTTCCCCACTCCCGAGCCAGGAGAAGGCTCAGCTCAGCCCTTTGGAACATTCTTCTCCACCCACAGGAGCTGCACATTTCATCCCAGACATTGTGCCCGTGCTCCAGGCAGCAAATTCCTCAGCTGGGAACAAAGGAGCAGCGCTGGCGTCGGGCAGGGTGGGTGAGGAACTTCCTGCCCCCGAGGAGCTCCCCTGTGGGTGCTGCCATCAGCACCCCCAGCCCACTGCCCTGCCTCTGCTCCGGGGCCAAACCTGCCTCTGGACAGGGGAAAAACCAGGCATTCTTCTCCCTCAGTTTCCCCTTTCCCACCCTTACATATGCACACAAAAGATAAGAACTCAGAAATTATAAATACTCAGAGAAGGTCAAATGTAAGAGCCCTCTGACTTCTGTTTCTTTTAAATCCTTATTCCAATATCCTTTGTTTCCACTGTTCCCATTCACCATCACCTCTGCAGAATCCCTAATTTGAAGATACTCTCTAGCACAGAAATCACCTGTACACCCCCTGGTACCTCCTATCCAGCCTTTTTTTTCCTGTGTCAGACAAAAGTTGGAAGCATCAATGCCTTTTTCTGGAGATCTTTAGAATCTCTTGTTGTAAAAAAACCTGTAACCTTCACCACAAGCATCCATACAACTCTCAGGTAAAATAAATTATTTTATCCATGCTATTTAAATTAATGAAAACACTGCAATACAGTATTTCCATGGAGCAGCAGAAGGAAAGCTCTCCCTTCCCTCTTTGACCCAGACAGGCCTGGAGCTGAAACAGGTATTTGAGCCTGAGTTTCACTTCCTGAGCAGATCCTCCCAGCTGGGCCTAACTGATGTGAGTAAGAGTGTCTGGAGAGTATTTTGAGTCCTTTTCCCTTCACAGGGCTTTATCTCTGAACTGCAAAACAGAGAGCAGCAAAGAAGTGCTCTTAGGTCTGGCTTACTGCAGAGAACTGAACAGCAGCAGCCTCAGAGCTCAGTCCCAGCTCTACTCAAATCCCTTCTCCAAATTTATTCCTTCTGCTGGTAAATGCAGAAAGTTGGGCATCAAGTTGTGCTCAGTAAAATGCAAAAGACTCCCAAATCTTCTAAGCATGGAGTTGTGTTTTACCCTGCCTGGTGCAAATGTGACTCTGGAGCTCTGATGTGGCACAGAGAGGCTGAGATTCAGAGTAAATTCTCTGTCTGTAAAGTTCTCTTGGGTAACCAAAAATATCGCAAAGAATTTATAAATTTCCTCAGTTATTCCAGATTTTTTCAATGTCCACAAAAGTGTCAAATATTCAACCACTGGTTGAATCTACTTCACAGAAATGGAGCTGATTAATTTCAATTTAATACCCAATTACCCTCTGACATCTGTAGGTGCTCCATTTTAGAAACAATCCTTTCCAAAAATTCAGAGGAAGAAAAAACTAAAGCTCCGTGTCTAAAGCGGGACTAAATATTGCAATCACTTTTCATGCATTTTTTAAATGTTAACTTTGTTTGAAGTCCTTATACCATTTCCCCACACCTATGAATAAATAATCCCATGCCTGGGTGGATTTTATTTGTGTGCACAGAAAAAAATACAGCAATGAATCCTAATTCTTCCCTGCATCATCCAGCAGACAGGAGCCAAAGGATGTGAGGTGGACTAAGATTTACTTCTGAGAAAGAAGATTTTGGAAAATCCAGGTGAAAAATCACTGATGGCACCATTTTTAGAGGCTGCTCCCAAGTGGAATTTTTCTCTCCTGGGGGAGTTGATTAAACTCATAAGGAAGTTACTGAAATTTTCCTTTCAGAGACATTCAGAAGAAGGAGCAAAAAGCTTCTCAAGGTAAGCAAAATGAACCTGGTAAAAGTCTCTGCAAGAAAAATGGGAACCCTGTGGTCTCAACATTATATAAAAATGGGGAAAAGGGACAGGGAACACTTTTCCTACTGGTTCTGGTGATCAGAGAAGATCAGAAGTAGTGAGCTATTTATTGAGTGCTGTCTGTAATGGTGCTGCTTTTGCCCAAACACTGAGAATTAAAGTCCAGTTTCCAAGGCCTTGCAGGAGAAAAGACTGAGGAAGAAATTGGTAGACAAAAAACAAATTACAAGTGCCATTGTGGGCAACCTGGGCCAGGGAAAGTGTCCCTGGGATGAGGGGAGCTTTGGTCCCTTCCAACCCAAACCAGCCCGGGATTCTCTGATTCTGTGATTCTATGATTTCTCCTAAATGCCATGTTTCAGGAACAGAACAAATATTTGATTATCCAGCTTTGTTAGCACATCCCCAAACTCCTGTTTTCCCCAGGAATAAACTGCCTGAGCAATTCCCAGCCATGAGGCTCTGCTGCAGCCACTGGGACCCTTCTCCCAGGTTTGATGGGTGCCAAGTGTCACCTCCTGTCTCATCACTTCGCTCCTGCCTCATACAAGCTCAGCACAGGTAAGAACCAGAGTGCATTAAAACAGAGCAGGGGGAAAAAAATAGATTCTGAGCTGTCTGGGGGACAGATTAAATTTAGTACAAAAGCCAAGCAAGAGAGAAAAACTGTAACAGTTGGACTGCTGATGTCTCGGCTTAATCTCTCTCGTGCTGACCATTTCTGCCTTATTCTTCCTGGAGGCATTGTTGGGAAAAGAACGAGTGACAATATTTATAAAAGGCTGAGGGGGAGGATGAGGGAAGCACCAAGTGTTGATTTACTGGGGGTGGAAGAGGCAGCCCTAACATCAGCACTGATTTCAAACTGAGAGAGAGCAGTTTTAGATGAGATGTTGGGAAGGAATTCCTCCTTGTGAGGGTGGTGAGGGGCTGGAATGGATTTCCCAGAGAAGTTGTGGCTGCCCCTGGATCCCTGGAAGTGTCCAAGGCCAGGCTGGACAGGGCTTGGAACAGCCTGGGACAGTGGAAGGTGTCCCTGCCCATGGGACAAGAGTTTTAAGGTTCCTTCCAACCCAAACCATCCCGGAATTCCATGACTTTATCAGCATCTCCTGGTGCTTCACATGTCACAGGACGCAGTTCCAGGGCCCACCACCTCTCACATTATGCCACTTACTAAAAAATGCCTTAAATACATAGCAGAGTCTGGCTAGAAATGCACAAGTCAGACTGTCATCGAGGACATGCTGCTACTGTTTCCAGTCCAGGAAGCCAGGTCATTTTGGGTTCCCATAAATAGAAAGTGGCGAGCCAGGGGAAAAAAAAAAAAACCCGCCCGGATTCTTGTTGCAAAATTTTTCTCCTCCTGTTTTTGATTTAATCCCAATGTAACCAAAAGATTGACCTCA
>VWZT01011458.1:110174-145509 GCA_013397055.1 Pachycephala philippinensis | reverse complement strand
TTTCCAGCTTTCCTAAAATCACAGGGCCTATGGAGATCCAGCAGTTCCCAGGCTGCGCCTCTGATCTCCCACTCCACCAAGGATGGTTTGGAATCTTTGGCCAGTTTCAACCAGATTTAAGGAAAGGACAGAAATCCCGATGTCATTTGGGGGATGGAAGGGAAAACTGAGATTCCCAAAGCACAGCTCCTGCTCCGAGTATCAGATTCAGGTTTGGGGTGCTGAGATTCAAACCCTGCTAGAGTTCCTACAACAGAGTGAAACACCCCGGGGTGAGTCAGCAACTTCCAGTCTGAGCCAACCCCATCCCAGCACCAGCAGAGGTTACAGCCATGGCTTTCCAGCTTTCCTAAAATCACAGGGCCTATGGAGATCCAGCAGTTCCCAGGCTGTGCCTCTGCTCTCCCACTCCACCAAGGATGCTTTGGAACCTTTGGTTTCAACCATATTTAAGCAAACGACAGAAATCCCGATGTCATTTGGGGGATGGAAGGGAAAACTGAGATTCCCAAAGCACAGCTCCTGCTCCGAGTATCAGATTCAGGTTTGGGGTGCTGAGATGCCTAAATCTCACCTGGAATTGGTTCTTACCCCGTTTGTTTCAGAGTGAGTCACAAATTTGGCCTCATCCTGGGAAGGAACAAAAGGATCCAAAAGGTCTTGTTTGGTTTCTCTCTGAAAGAGAGTGGATTTAGCTGGGATATTGGGGAGGAATTGCTGGCTGGGAGGGTGGGGAGGGCCTGGCACAGGGTGCCCAGAGAAGCTGGGGCTGCCCCTGGATCCCTGGCAGTGTCCAAGGCCAGGCTGGAGCACCCTGGGACAGTGGAAGGTGTCCCTGCCATGGCAGGGGTGGCACTGGATGATATTTAAAGTCCCTCCCAACCCAAACCAGTCCAGGATTCCGTGATTCTATGATTGTTTGATTCACTCAAGCTCCACAACACTTCATACAGAGCATTTGCCATTAACACGACACCAATCCTCAAGCAAAGACTTCCTGTGCTCCCAGACATGTCCTGGAGGAAGGACTTCACCTGGAAATCCACACTGAGCCTCCTGACCAAGCCCAAGCTCCCAAACCAAGATCCCAAATCCTCACGCTCACAGAGCTCGTTGTACCCTGACACCACAAACCTCCTCCTCATTTAATCCCTGACCAAACAGAATCCCTGAGTGTTTCCCAGGCAGAAGGATCTCTGTAATCACACCCAGCTCCTCAGCAGGGGCAGAGCCCACCCTGGCACCTCAGAGCTGTGACAGTTCTGCTTTCTGACTCCTTCCTGGAGTGGGGAGAGGTTTGATTTGATTTGATCATTAATTGCTAATTGCAAGCCCGCCCTGCACCTGATCCAGCACGTCCTTTATTGCTCCTATTAGAGCCAGCATAACACGCCGAGGTGGCAGACAAGGCCTGGAAAAAATAGCTAAAAAGGTATCAAAAAACCATACATATGGCTCCAAGTTGCTGAAAAACATGTTATGGGCAGGCAGATATTTTTAGGCTGCCATAAACCGACAGGTGCCTACATTATGCTACAAGTCTTTAATCTATAAAATTGGATTTACAGCCAGTGCTTCCAGAAGAATGAATGTGCCCAAGAGCCACAAAGAGCCACATTCTCTGAGCACGAATTTAGGGCTCCCTCAGAACTGCAAAGGAAAGTGCACGTGCTATTTTTTTACCTTTTCTCCAGGTTTTAATGGCCAGGGAGTAGAAGGAGAGGGGAGGGGGTGCTGGATTTTTTTATTATTGTGTTGGGTGAGCTTTCACTTAATCAAAGCTCAACAGCAGGTAACTTTTTCCTTGGAAAGCTGGCTTGGAATCAGCCTCTTTAAATAGCAAACAGTTTACTATTAACAGAATTTACCACTAATGACTGCAGCACGGGTTAAAGCCAACCATTCCCGGGGGCTGCCCCAGCCAGTGCATCTGTTTTGACTGCAAAAACAAAAACTCACCAGCTGTACAGAAAGGATTTTTGCTCCAGTCTGCAAACAGAGCAGCTTATTTCAACCACAAATGCTGTCAAGTCTTTGTCTGGCGGGCAGAAATCCATCCCTGATCGGATCTCTTCACCACTGCCCTGCTAACAAAGACCTTGGTGAGGTTTTACTTGCTAGAGATAATACTTTGTTGTATTAAATGACTTTAAATAATTATTCAGTTGGTACAACTCTGAACACTCAATTATTGCAGCAGGATGAGCCTCAAAACCAAGTCTGGAGTTCAGCTCAGGGTTTCACACTCAGTTCCTTCTGTATTCCAAACTACCCAGCATCCTTTATCATATAGATTTCTCTTTCCACATGTAAATATATCCATGTACAACCTCCTTGAGAGCCTAAAACACGCTCTCTCAACAGAGTGCTGAGCTTGGTTACTGCCTGGTTGTGTATTTGTAAATATTTCAAAGCCCAAAGAACAGATCCCTTGTACTGACTGCAAAACAAGAGCCACTACAAGGATTGGTGTTTTGAACACCTCTGCTAAACCTCAGGAATCCTCCTGGGACAAAACACTTTTATTCACGTGGCTGCACCAATTCAATTCATTGATTTATTTCACGCTCCCAAAGAGTTTCTCCCCGTTAAAATTAACTCGTGGACTTTCAACTCCAACCAAAAATGTGCTACAGGAAACACCTCGATCCCTTCCCTCTCTCTGCAGGCACTGGGATGGAGAGGGTCAGACCTCAGCCGCCCACGGGGATCTCTGAGGATCCTGTGCTCCTGAGACATCCTGAACAGACCATTTTTCCTGTTTTCCTTGGATCAGCACATTCCATCATTCTTATTTTTCTGCAAGCACCACTTTGTCCTTTATCAATTTGATTTCAGTTGTAATCGAGGCCGTTTTTATGGCCTCAGAAGTTACTGGAAGTGAGAAAATCGTTATATTTAAAGCAGGATATGAACAGTTTGGTTTTTTTTTTATACCTTCAGCAGTGTAACTTGATTTCCCATTAATAACGTTGAGATTTAATGTCTTACTGGTAACTCTGCTTCAAAATAGGGAAGCTGAGTCACTCCAAAGTTGAATAGCTTGCCTGGATAAATTCATCAAATTAGATTCCCAGCCCAGATTCCAACCACTACAATGCCCTGTCCTCCAAATGCTTCTCTAGGAAAATCCTCTATTATTGATTATTAATCTCTACAGGTCCTGCTACTCAAATGCCAACAGGGAACGAAGAAGAAATTCCAATTTCTGTAATAAACTTGACAAACTTCTCCATGGAATCTGTGTCTCCTGTCTGACCTTGTTATCCCTGAGGGCAGCAGGATTTAGTAATTAAAAAACTAAATATTTACGCTTTAAAGTTAATCCTGCAAGAGCATCCATCTTTTCTGTCCTTTCAGGAACTGGGTACTTATCCTCCCTGAGGAACTGAGCAATAAATATCAATTGTGCAATTCTGAGCAGTGAAAAAAAAAAGTTGGTTTGGTTTTGGTAGGAAACAGGAGTTACCCTAAGAGCAAATTGTTAAGGCAAATCAGTTTCTTGTTCCATAGCTGTGGAATGAAAGGGATGAATCCTTCAGCAGATTCATTTGGAGGCTAAAAAGAGGGAAAATAAAAACCACAGAGCCAAGGAGCTCTCAAATCTCAGCGACAGAAAAGGATCCAAGAGAGAGCAGCGAGAACCAATACCCCAATAAAGGGTGTCCAGCTCACTTCTAAAATCCTAAAGCACAACAAATGGCAAAGAGAGAGGAATCTCTGAAATCAAAGAAGTTTCTGCCTGTGTGGCTCCTCCCAGGAGCAGAAGGCAGCATTCCCAAAAGCCAGGACACGGAGTCAGAGGTCAGCCCCGAGGAGGAGCAGGAATTCACTCCAGGAATGGTGATGTCAGCCCCAAACACGAGCTGGAGAGGATCCAGGAAACTTGTGAGGGCTGCAGCCACCCGGGAACAAACATTTAACTCGGGAATTAGTGAGGAGACAACGTGGAACTGGCAGGGGATCTCTGGAGAGGCAAAGCAGGGATGGGAGAAGGAATTCAGGCTGGAAGCTGCAAGGAGCAGCTCCTGCCCTGCTCGTTCCTCCAGCTCTTCCACCCAGCCCGGAGCATTTGCATCCAGCAGGAATCTGGATTCTGGATTTGCATCCAGCAGGAATCTGGATTTTGCACCCCTTTTGGAGGCTGGAAGCACCCACACTCCCTTACACCCTGCCTGGTGGGGAAACAACAACTTCAGTGGAATTGCTGCTCCTTGGAACACAAAACTCACCTGATTTTGAACCTGATGCTCCCTTTGCACCAGTGCCAGGCTGGAAGAACCGGTTTTGGACGTCCACTAATTTCCACCTTCTGCTTTTGGAATTTTTTGTGCCCGCAAGAGCGAGGTTGAACAGCTCTCCTGCGAGCAGGGAACAGCTGATCCTCAGTTCATAAAACCACAGCTCCAGCTTCCTTCACACAATGAAAATTCCAGCTCCCTCAGCCTCGTTTCTCTCCCGTGCAATAATTTCACAGCTGCCTTAGCAAATGTTTTTTCTGGAATTTCTGCATCAACAACTATAAATCCCTTTTTTGCTTCAACTATCTGGATATTTATGAAATATTTCTCCTTTCTCTGCAGTTCGAAGTGAAAAATCTGAGATTTTACAGCCTGCAAGCACATGGCCATGGCTGGCCCAAGGTGCAGGAGCCATCCCAGGTGGTTTGGGAGAAATGAGCTTAAATAAATCACAGAATCATGGAATCACAGGAGGGATTGGGTTGGAAGGGACCTTAAAAATCACCCAGTTCCTTGGGCTGGGACACCTTCCTCTACCCCAGGCTGCTCCAAGCCCCGTCCAGCCCAGCCTTGGGCACTTCCAGGGATCCAGGGGCAGCCCCAGCTTCTCTGGGCACCCTGTGCCAGGGCCTCCCCACCCTCACAGCCAGGAATTTCTCCATAAGAAATGTCCTCCTATGCAATAGAATTCAGATGGAGAATGAGATTTGAGCCCTGATTTACAGAGCTGCAAAACAGAGCAGGAAGGAACCACACCTGTCTGGGAAGTCCAGAGCTGCTGCTGCTGCCACCACAGCCACAAAAGCTGGGAACTCACAGGATGCCAGACACTTTCCCTATAAAATTCCCATCTGCCATTCCCTGCCAGTTACTTCCTCTTCCCCCTTCTTTATTCCATGCACTGCTGTTTGTTCTCCTGCCAATTATTTCCATATTTTCCTCGTGTGGGTTCCTTCTCCACCAGGTATCTCGATGTATGTGGAGCCACAAGGTTTTGCTATCCCAGATAAACCTTTCAGATAATTCCCAGTTTCCAGAAGGATTCCCCACTCCCAAATGCACTCTGTGTGCATCAGGGTAACTCTGGGAGACTATTCCTCTTGGTGTTTATATCCACGTGCAAGCACACGGGTGCTTGTGCCAATCCATCCCGGAGAAATCCTGGAGCCGTGTCCTATTTACAGGAGGTGAGTGCAACCAGATTGGGACTGGAATTCAGGGATAGACAGAAGGAAGTGCTCTGTTTTTCAGGGATAATGAAGCTTTCTTCCTCGCCCCTCAGAATTCCATGAGTCTGTGTGGCAACACAAGCTTTCTGCGTGAAGAAAAACCATCTCTGTATTTTTAAAAGACCGTCCTTCAACAGCGCATTATCTACATTGCAACGATTTTCTAACCAGAAAATCTTTTCAGAGTCATAATAAAACACATTTATGCAGCAAATTGGCCTGAAATTCCCTGAACAATGCACACCAATCTTGGATTTAAGGAGGGGAGAGGACCTGGTAACGAGTTCCATTCCTCTCAAGAGCAAACTGAATATAAAACTCATGTCTTCGCAATTTCAGGGGAAGTGTTGCCCTTCTGCAGGGCTGAGAGCTTCACACTGCGCTGAGAATAAACTTGCAGACAGCAATGACAGCTGTGGGAAGGATGCCACGGAGGAAAATGTTCCAACCTTCCTCACAGCTGACAACAGGAGCACTCACCCCCCAGAGCATGGCCCTGCTCAGGTACGGGGCCCAGGAGCAAGGCTGGGGCTTGGGAAGCAAAACAAAGCCAAAGATTTAAAAGAGAAGCCAAAGGAAGTGCTTAAAAGTCAGATTGAACAGAGAAATTATCAAATTCTACATCAAGTTAATTTGTTGAATCCATAGCAGGCTTGTATCTCGCCAGGGAAAATGGAGAGATTCAAACTGACCTCTAGAAATTATGGAAAAAGTCAAGAGTAGGGAAATAAATGTATTTTAGCTATCTGCTGTCCCCAGCATTGATAAATGGCAAATTATCTGCACTGAGCCATGTCTGTTGGAACTAAAAAAGTAAAAATCAGCATCTAGGATCCATAATTGTTGGTGCTGCATCCCTGGAAGTGTCCAAGGCCAGGTTGGATGGCACTTGGAGCAACCTGGGGTAGTGGAAGGTGTCCTTGCCCATGGCAGGGGTGGAATGGGATGGGCTTTAGGGTTCCTTCCATCCCAAACCATTCCTGGATTCTATTACAATAATTTTCACTAATTTCCTTAAAATCATGTTATAGATTCTGCATTGTGACAGCTGCTGGGATTCCTTCTCACCACCCAGCCTGGAAGTTGCTGGTTTTTAATAAGATCAGAGACAGGAAGGGAAGAAGCCCCAGTTTGGAATTCCTGGTTTGTGTATCATTCTTTGGATGGAAGTGCTCGGGGTCTTAGCCAGGCACAGAAGCAGAAAACACGCCCAGAAGGTGCGGCAGGAAGCTGTGGCCTGGTGCAGGAGAAAGTTCCTCCTCAAAACCTGAGTGTTTGCAGATTCCCAGATAAAAGCCCGGAAATCCAAGCCCCCATCCATGAGGACAGGAGCTCTCTCTGCCGTGGGAAGCACGGCCATGGCTTTGGGAGTGAAGCCACAGGACCTGGGGAGACCCTTCCCCTCTCTCCTGGCTCTGGGATCTCCTGGACAGCTGCAAGACTCCTGCAGGATCCCATCTTTCTCTGTGGGAAGCAATCCAAGGAGGAAAGGAGCTGTTTATCCCAGCCCCCTCTGCCTGTACTCCTGCAGGATCCCATCTTTCTCTGTGGGAAGCAATCCAAGGAGGAAAGGTGCTGTTTATCCCAAACCACACTGCCTGTACTCCTCCTGCAGGATCCCACCCTTCTCTGTGGGAAGCAATCCAAGGAGGAAAGGAGCTGTTTTATCCCAGATCACTCTGCAGCCCCCTCTGCCTGCACTGCCTCATCCAAGGGCAGAACAGTGTTTGCCCACGGAGCCAGGAATTCATTCCCTCATCCTGGATCCAGCCTCTGCAGCCCTTCTAGGCCTGGAGGCTGCTCCAGAGGCTCGTTTAGGATCTGAGGATAAACATCCCAGAACCACAGCAATGCGGGTTGGATGGTGCCCCGTGTGCCTGTGTTTACTTTCCGTGGCCGGGATGGGGTGATGTCAACTTCCCTGGCACTTTCCCTGCCCGTGCCTCCCCTCAGCTGCGGGCAGGAGCATGGTGGGTGAAGGAATGGCTGGAATGTGTTTGGTGGAGCAGAGTTTTCTGCTCTGCAATCACTTGCTGCTTCCTGTCAGACTGCAGGGAAAAAAAAAAAAAAAAACCCAAAAAAAAAACCAGGCTTCTTTTAATATCCCCCGTTCAAAATCTAGCTTAGGCTCCGTTTTCTTGGGATAAAAGAATGTTTTCTTAATGGAAATTATGCAAATAAAAATACTCCCAATTAATTTTTCCCATTCATTTGCTCCTTTCTGTACCCGAGGAGGTAGGTCTCCATATCTCAGCCATTATCTATTCCTGTGTGCCTGTTTGGCAGAACAAAGCTACAAAATGGAAATTGAGGAGCCAGCTCCCCAATCCCAGCTCTCTGTGCTGTCACAGCCACATGAAGAGGCACCAGAGCCAGCAGAACGGGATTCACAAGGAATAACCTCAGGATGAGGGAGTTCCCCAGCTCTCACCCAGCCATTGGAGCAGCTCTGCAAAGCTTCTCCCTCTCAACCAGGGCAAGGAGAGCTCAAAGATATCCCTGCTCTTTCCAGAGGCAGGAATGAACCAAACCCTTCTGGCTTCCACAGCTCAGCACCCTCTCCCTGCACGAGATCCAAAATCCCATGGAATCATGGAATGGTTTGGCTTGGGAAGGAGCTTTAAAGGTCCAATTCCAATTTGCAGGTTGGAGACATCTCTTCTCCATGCTGGATAAGCAAAAAGAACCCAGCCTGGGCTCTGCTGGTGCCACCAAAACCCTCACAAAAAATCAGGATGTTTCAAAGTTGGGATTGTTGTTCCTCAAAAAGAAGGAGAGTATTTTTTAGGGGAGGAAAAAAAGTGTTCTGCTCTGCTACAATTAATCCAAGATTTTTCCTTGCAGGACCAGTGAAATCTTTGTATCTGGTGCAATCCAAGAGCAGCTGCCCTCAGCTGTTTAACCCCCAGTTTCTCACTGCAAGCTTTCCAGTTGCTCCACATCCAGCATTTTCCTCCCCTAGCTGACATCTGAAATTCGTTCCTGGTTTACAAAGCTCCAGTAGGCATTTTTAGATGTATTCCTTAAATGTCATTTACAGAGGTTACTGCCTTGGAATATCTAAAAGCAACTGCAGCTGTATCTCCCTAAAAAAAGAAAACGAGTTCCATTTATATTGTATTCACGACACCAGAACCAAAAGCATCCATGGATTCCAAATTATTGAAGGATGTGCCTATTTTTGCTCCCACTATAATTGTGAGGAAAATAACCACCCCCAAAAAAAAAGAAAAAAAGAAAAAAAAGTGACATATTTCATAACGAGCAGTAGGGTTTTAAACCCCCATCCTGTTTCTTGTTGATATTCCAGCAGGAATTTTCAAAACACAACGATATTGGAGAATCTTGGAATGATTGAGGTTGGAAAAGAGCTCCAAGATCATCCAGTCCAGGCTGTGACCAATCCCCACCTTGTCCCCAGCCCAGAGCTCTCAGTGCCACATCCAGGAGTTCCTTGGACACCTCCAGGGATCCCTCGTGGAGTTTTTACATCCACAGTCTGTGCCTTTGCCTTTATAAATTGGGATTATTCTGTAAAATTAAAGTCATCTCAAAGATAAAACTCCAATGTAAATCTTAACCTTTTGGGCACTCAGGTTCCATCTAATTCAGGGTAAAGGCAAAATAATTCTAATGACTCTACAGCCACCACTTGGGATTTAAATCAACATTTGTCTCCTCTACCCTTGACGGAATCTCCTCCATTTCAAACTAAGTTGGTCCAAAATATCAGATTTTTCTATTTTTTCTACATTCTACAACGATCTCTGTGGATTTTACTGTTTGGATTTTAAGGCTGACTTCAGCAATATTTAATTAGCTTTATTCATTTTTGCCATGACTTACATTTCCAAAAAAAGACCATTTATAGACAGGAAATCAATTTTTCCCAAGATCATGTGTGATTTCTACATCCAAGGATTTTTCTCATGCCAGTACATGTCCAGTCAAGTGTTGAAATTTAATTTTAAACCCAGTACCATACCCTACTCCCACGGTGGTGGTAACAACCACAATGTTTGGTCCAGAAAAGCAAGAAAAATGGGAAATATCCCAACTGAAAATAAGGGAAAGTTCCTGGGAGAGGAGTGGAACAAAAGCATTTCCAGGGAGTCGCTGAGGCTCTGGAAGCACCCAGCAAAGGTACACAGGGATACAGAGAAATGGAATGGGAATATTAAAGTTTTGAGGGTGAGGATTCCAGGATGTTTGGGATGGTCCTAAGGGCAGGGATGTGGCTTTGGGGTGTCTGCTGGATGTTCCTGTTACACACCACGGAGGAAATCTGTGGGATGCACTGACCTCCTCATTAATGCTGAATGAATAAGCTCTAATTGGAGCTAGTTCTCAGATGAGGCAGGAGGTGAAGGCTGATCTCATTGAGAATTTGGCTGCAGATGGGGATGGGAAATAAGGAAAGGAGTGGAGGAACAGGAGAATTCGGAATTAACAAACTACCTAACAGTGCACCTCCAACGCACAGGAGGTCTTGGTGATGCCTGAAGAGGCCAACCCAGAAACAGAGACTGGACAGGAGCGAGGGAATAAAGGTGGATATTTATTGGAAAGGCCTTCAGAGGCACCCCCTGGGCAGGCCAAAGGCTGCACCCAAGATGGACCCCGAGTCACGAGTTCTTCACACTTTTATAGCTTTGCTCCATTTGCATCTCAACCCAATTGCACCAATTAAACTTTAGCTAATGATGGAATTTCCCCTCAGCTTGCCCCCCTTCTCAAGATGCTGGGTTACACATTTTGGGCCTAGGCCGGGCTGGGTGTCCTTGGAGAGCAGCCTGGAGAGGCTTTGTTCTGTCTGTCTCAGCATGAGAGAGCAGCAGCTCCCAGGCTGCAGGACACTGCACAGTTACACACTGGGAATGCAGAATTTGAAACATATAAAAGCTAAAACGTAAGGCATCGTTGGCATCTCCTCAGCATCAGGATCAGGGGACAATCCAAGTTGGGAGAAGAATTCCAGTCCAAGCTTCCTCTCCAGAATCCACCCCAACTTCCTTGGAGTTAAAACCTGTCATGCCCTGGAAACCTCCAAGGCACCACACACCATTTCTGAGCAATTCCTCCCCAGCTTGGCTGTCTAATGAGGCAAAAGGATATTTTTAAATGCCCATGACACCATTAGCCAAGTTTAGCTCGGCTTTGGGTAAATAAACAGAACAAGCAAATCGTTTTGCTGTTCAATGAGTTAATAGACAGATCCCTGAACGCACGGGAACACCACCTACGGATCCATACAACATATGGAACTTGTTGAGAGAGGAGATGCATCTCCGTCCTCCACAACAACACTCAATAGCAGCTATAAATACCCCCCGTTTTGTCACATATTTGGGTTTTGCTTTTTTGTCATTCAAGAAGGTGGGAGAGCCTAAACAAGTGTGGCTGCACCGGGGGAGTCGCCGCTCACGGAACGTGCCGGGATTTCGAGGCACAATTATGCAGATTTGTTCACACAGCCCCACACTGCCGAGCCTGCACAGATTTCTGACTGCTGCCCGTGACCCCAGCTCGGATAATCTATATTTTAGTGCTGCAAACCAGACTGGGAGGCTGCTTCTTGCTGACTGTGCTGAAAACCCAGCTCCAGGCTGCTCGCAAACACCTTTTAATTGCTGTAAAGTCCCCCCACTCTTCTATAAAGACAACAACCAACAAAATCAGTGTTCTGTGAGAAGCTAAAATACAGATTTCTCCTCTGGACATGGTAATAGTAGGATAATGATGGCAATAAGCTGCCAGGAGCTACAAGCCAGATAAATACAGAGGCTTTTATTCTCCTCTTGCAGCTCCAGCTCCCATCCCAAGCAGGTGGCAGCTCTTGGCCCGCAGCTGAGCAGCTCCTACTCACAGCTCCTTGCAACGTGCGAGCAGCTACTCAAAGGTTCAGCTCCCCATGGAATCCTCTATACTCCAACCTTTAATGTCCTTTTTGTGCCTTTAATGTCCTTTTTGTACCTGCACTCACCGGCACTGCACACTGAACAACCTTATTCCTTCTTTTGATATTTATATTTTGATGTATTTTCTCCCACAGTTCTACAGAGCAGGCCCCACGCTCTGTTTAATGGAAGGTTGGTTTACAAACAACTATTTTTGCTGCAAATAACCACAAAAAGGTGAAAATGAGGTCGATTTGGTGGGAATATTTTGGGCAATGCTCCTGCAGTGATCACATTCCACAACACACAGCTCTTCCACCAACCTAGCCCGAAAGTCCTACAGGGTATTTTCCTCCATAAATCCAATTAGTATTAATTGGAGCCACATCCACGTTTTGAAAGAGAAACGCACGCTAAGAAGTGACTGATCAGAGTGGGATTAGTTACCTATATCAACTATCAAAATGTGAGGGTGGTGATAAGTAAACACAAGGCAGAATTCCATGCTGAGATTATTCCCTGCTCAATTCCCTGTGCTCCGGGATGAGAGCCATCAGAAGTTGCTCTTGCCCTTGAAATGATCTCTTTATAGAAAAAACTTTCTTCAGTCATCATCAGATTTTCTTGTCATTTCTCTAATCAGCACATGCTGCTGGAAAACTAATTTGGGGGAAAATACATATATATATCCACAGACATTAAAATCCACCTGCTGACTATATATAGATATACTTAACATTTCAAAGTAAATGATACAGCCACACAGAAGAATCTCTTCATGGCTTTCAGACCCTTTTTGCTAATAAATCACTAATTCCGAAACTTTATTCATGAAAAACAGAAGGGGAGAGAAAATGAGTCTGGTTTATTTTAGGAAATGTAAAGGGAAGGATGTAACAATGGCTCTGGGATGTCTCCCTGTCTTTCCTGAAGGATTTATTTCAGGCTTTGTTGAAAAACAGACCAGTACAGCTTGAAACTGGGCTCTGTGGCAGTGTCTGGTGTGAACTAATATTAATTCTGGATTTTTTTTAAGTTGATTGTTGTTAGAAAACTCTTCATAGGGCAGGTAAATGTTCAACCAAGCCACCAGAACTTTGACTGCTTTATTTTTGAACACTGAGAGGACAAAACAATAAGAGAAAAAAAATTAAAATACCTACATTGATGTCCCTTCTTAAAACTGAGATTCAGAAATTAGTCCAGAGACCTTAAGTGAAGTTAAAATTTGAAGGAAGCAAAGGAAAGTGGGAGTGGAGCACAACATCAGTTAATTGTGATTGCAATTTATACATCTATATATAAAAATATCATAAAGATTGAGAACAGAGAATTTTTCACAAACCGTAAAACAAGAACAGAAAATCTACGAGGAAAATAAGAATAATCAATTCCAACTACAACCTATTGATGGGAAATTCCTGAGCAGCAGAAAGCTAAAGATGGCAAATTCGGGTTCTTTAGGAATTTCTTGCTCAACTTTCACAGAGGAAACCCAAAAAGGCCCTAAATGCAAGTGCTAAATGCAATATCACCCCGAGATTGTCAGGGACTGCAGTAAATAGATTTTCACACCTGTTTTGAACCCCACATCCAAAGGTTCTGTGATAATAATGAACCCTACAAAACTCCCCTTCCTTCCGTGTGGTGCCACAAACCAAAGGGAGACAAAGAATTCTGGAAAGAATCATTACAGAGTTTTTATTTCTCATGAGAAAGAGGAAAACTGACTCCAAACTCATTTTAACTGAATTTTTCAAGGCACAGGACTTTTTCCAAAACTTTTTGTCCAGGTAGAATCAGTAACTCCTCCTAGTAAAGAAGAATTATTCCACCAGAAACCCTTTCCCAAGAGATGTTTAAGGGGGGTAGGAGCAGAGACAGCCTTTTATTTTTTAAACTAAAACCTGCTCCTAAACATAGTGAGTGTTTCAAAACCAGATTTTATAGCAGAGTTACATTAAAAATTCTGGAAGTTTATAAAGGAAATGCTGACAGACCCTAAAATACAGCGACACCAGTGTGTGTCACTATAATAAAGTGGCATTTAGGACTTTTTTTTTTTTTTTTGCTAGACTTTGATTCCTGCAAAGGTCACATTTGAATAAAACTATCAGTAAACCTCATTAAAAGCATCAGCTCTGCCAGAAAGGCCCCTTTTTTATTATTTTAATTTTTTTTTAACCTAGCTTGCATCGTTTTAAGGAACTAATTATTGTTTTTACCCAATTTTTTCTCCTGTATCATCCTGGATGGAAATCCATAAAGGCCAGAGGAGGGTGCAGGATTTCCCTGGAGCTGAATTCCCAGCGGATGGAGCGTGGGGGTGGGACACAGAGCCAGGCAAACCCTCTTGGCTCTGTCCCAAGCCTCTTTTCTCCTTGATTATATCCCCATGGGGTGCCTTAGGGAGCTTAAACCCTCCACGGGGATTTTCCAGCAAAAGAAAGGAGTGCCAGAGGTCCCACAGCCAAAATTCACCATTAGCTTTGTACTGAAATAAATCAGATTTCAGGGCACACCTGTCTTTCTTTTCTTCGCTGCCTTTCCACCAGAATTTGGTCATTTATCATGGAAAAGTTATTAAGAGTTTGATTTAACCTGTGGAAGGAGTGAAAGTTCTGCCTAAAATTCAGTTCGATGAGTGCTCTCAGCTGGGAAATTCAGCAGGATTCAGAATAATTCACTTTTAGGACTGAATTTAGAATTTACAACTTAAAATCCAGAATTTACAATTTAAAATTCAGAATTTACAATTTAAAATTTAGATTTCCAAACCCAGGCCTTAGGACCCCAGCAGGGTTCCTTTCCCCAACAGGCTTTTAATAGTTGGAGATTTAACACAAGGAGATTTATCCGTGGCGATGTGGGACTGCTGAAATGAACACCTATTTTGGGATGCCTCACTCCAGGGATAAACCCACTTTTCTCAGCTCCCTCACCATCTAAAGAAGGAGACAAATATCAGGGAATGATTCCCAGGAGCTGGTGGGCTGCACGGAATATCCCAGGGCTTCAGAGGAGTTAAAAAACAAACCAAACCAAAAATAATCCCACATGTAAAACTACTACACAAATTCTTGTGACTCTTTGGCTTCTTCTTCTTCTAAGGATTTAAATAATACCAGTTTAAAATATCCTGTTTTCATACTGGAAATTATGGAAACTGAAGTGAGGAAAGGCACAAAATTCATCCCTTCTTATCACTGCTCCACGTGCAGCGCATTCTCCCAAGTGGGAATGCTGCAGCTGGAAAAGATGGATTCACAAATGCCAAAGCAGAGTATTTATGGATCAGGGGTGGGAAAAAATTCCTACCTATGTAAGTTGAACTCAGATTTGCTGTGTACAATTATCTTAGAAAGTGGAGGAGAGTAATTTTTTAATTTTGGATAAATTACCTGAATCTAAAAGCAAATGTCTGTCCTTGCTGGCTCATCGCACTGCTGAGTTATCTGCAATTCCCAGCCCTGGAAGTGCCCAAGGCCAGGCTGGATGGGGCTTGGAGCAATCTGGGATAGGGGAAGGTGTCCCTGCCCATGGCAGGGTGGGATGGGATGGGCTTTAAGGTCCCTTCCAACCCAAACCATTCCAGGATTCTGGGATTCCATTTTTCCATGATTCTATCCCTCCCAGAAGTGTCATAAAAGATCATTTTAGACTTTGCACACGGAAGCTTAGGCTGAGCCCCACTCTCTGTGCACATCCTCGGCTCTGTGAGGTGTGACGGGCTCAGAAAAACATCCCAAAAAGAGAAATAACAAGTCACAAGTCTCCAAATAAACCCAAAGTCATGGGGTGATCCATTTGATTAATTAAGGAACACATGGAAGCTCTGCCTCCCACATGAGTGGCTGCTGCTAGGTTTTGCAGATTTTGCACAGCCCTTTGGTCCTTTTTTGCTGTCCCCAAGCAGCAGACAGCGGGACTGCTGAAATGAACACCTATTTTAGGATGTCTCACTCCAGAGATAAACCAACAGGGATTGCTCTGTGCTGGGCTCACACCCCAGGGCTGGGCTCTCACCCACTTCCTCTGCTTTTTCCACACTCCCCCAGGGAATCCTGCTGACCCTATCAAAGGGACAACATCCTCCCTCCTCTCTGTTCCCCCCTCTGCCATCGCCCCACGGAGATAAAAGGTGGAGATACTGGAAGATAAGGACCAGTGGTTCTCAATGGTATCAGGAACAGCCCCAAATGGCTCAGTGGGCAAGGACAGGAGACTCCTGTGGTAACTGGGAAATCAGGAGGAGGCTCCTGTGGTGACTGGGAAATCAGGAGGAGACTCCTGTGGTGACTGGGAAATCAGGAGGAGACTCCTGTGGTGACTGGGAAATCAGCAGGAGACTCCTGTGGTGACTGGGAAATCAGCAGGAGACTCCTGTGGTGACTGGGAAATCAGGATCTCACTGGGTGATGTTCAGACTCTTCTGAAGTGAGGGTCAGGAATCACCAACAGTCCACAAGCTCCCTATGGAAAATTCTCCTCCACTGTGGATCCAGCTGTGAGAAGAGGTGGATGCTCCATCCCTGGCAGTGCCCAAGGCCAGGCTGGATGGGATTTGGAGCACCCTGGGACAGTGGAAGTGTCCCTGCCATGGCAGAGGTGGAATGGGATGGGCTTTAAGGTCCCTTCCAACCCAAACCAGTCTGGGATTCTGGGATCTTATCCTTATCCCATTCCCTTCTGTAACTACAGCCAACTTAGTGTTGGTGGGGTTTTTTCACCCCCCACGTTTATGTTCAAGTTCAGCACTATTTCTAAATTTCATCTGCAGCATCTCTAAGTCATTGCAAGATAAAGATAATTAACAGTGCTCCCAGAACATGTATCCTTTGCTTCACATAAACTTTCTGCACATATTTTTTTCCCTTAATATCTCTCTTAAAGGTTCTCTTTCACAGACAGATTCCATCTGCATTAGGCTATTTTTTTCTTTAATATTTTTAATTAATAAACACTTGTCTACAAGCTGAGTGTCCTCATTTTGTCATTTCTTGCTTTTCTTTTAATCTGCACGATTTCGTGCTTAATTTCTGCCTCTCCTGTTTTAATTATAAGAGCTGGTAACCAGCTTTAGCTTTGGTTCTGGTCAAGACAGAGGGAGCAGAGTCAGCTCCCAGCATTCCAGGCCTGGAGCCAGTGGTGACTCCGGGAGAGGAGGCAGCTGATAGCAGCTCAGGGCTTTCAGATAAGGTAAGAGAAGATGTCCCACCTTGCACTGGGATGTGGGGAGATGGAGAAATCCCCCAGTGACACATCCCAGAGAGAATCACCAGGAGTGCACACCACGGAATTACAGGAGAGAGTGCTCCTCACAGGGACACACTCAGAGAATCAGAGAATTGTGGAATGGTTCGGGTTGGAAAGTGCCTTAAAGATGATTTTGTCCCACTCTCTCCCATGGGAAGAGACACCTCCCATTATCCCAGGCTGCTCCAACCTGGTTTTGGACACTTCCAGAGATCCAGGAGCACCCACAGCTTCTCTGGGCACCCTGTGCCAGAACCTCCCCACCCTCCCAAGGAGGAATTCCTTCCCAATATCCCACATAAAGCTCCTCTCCTGCACCCCTTCCCATGTCCTGTCACTCCACATTACACATATACAGCACATATGCTTCGGATTTCCCTGGTTTTCCGACTGCAGATAATCACTGACATCCCATAATCCCTCCCACTCGCCCCGAGTGAAACTCAGCTATTCCATTAAAAGTGCACATCCTTGTAAATGTTTCCGGATTGCTGCTGCAAGGGAGCTTTTAATAAATCCACTCCCAATAGCTGTGAATGCTAATAGAAATAATCAATTCAGCACTTAACACTTCAATCACAAGACGTATTTTTAGCCTATTACTGATAGCCATGTTATAAAAACAGAAGTCTGTTCTGTTCCATGCTTTTCTGCTGGAAACAGTGCCAGAAACAAGCAAAGAATTTAAGCTTTTTCTTCTTATTTACTTGCTGTATCTCAGACTAAAATAATAACACAGAAGCTCCACTTTGGCTCCACTGTTGTCTTGGTGAGTGTTTAGAACGTCAGGCTGGCAACGAGGTAAATATTTAGTGATTACTTGGGTTCTCTTCAGCAGTGATATCCTCTGAATTCAATTTTTTGGGTGATATTTGAAACCATTTCAAACCCAGATTAAAGTTGTATTCCATCATGCCTCACTGTACAATTATTATNTTAAAATATTATTATTTTTGTTTTCTTTCTCGGAAACTGATAGGAAAAAGCGAATAGCTTTTGTTTTCTGGAGGTTTCTTAACTCACTTTTTCCACACGTGAATACATACGTGAATATGTCATTTTAATTAGGAGAGCTTAATATTCAGGGCAGCTAAATTGCCTTGCGCAAGGAAATGACTCTTGCAGCAATCATTGATTCTCTCTGCAGCCCCATCTACATCTTGATTCCAACCAGGAGCTTAATTACAAACATGTGACGTGTGGCACCCGAGTCAGGGAGAGCTGGACAATCCACAGCTTGTCCGAGCAGAGGTCACGGCAGCGTGGGGCGTTTCTGTTTCGTGTCAGGATTTAAAATGTATTTGGCAGTGCCTGGGATGAATTCCCACTGATTGGAGATGCCTTTATGCCAAATTATGGTCCGTGCACAGGTCCAGCTGAACGAGGCACACCCAGAAAACTCAGGAAAAAAAAGCTCAGAAGTTCAAGGAGGACAACTTCCTCAGGAAGAAGCAAATTCTACAGCCAGAACCACAATTCCATTGAAGCCCAGTTGTCCAAGCAAGGAGCTTTTCGACAAAAATTCACATTTTTGGTTTAAAATTTGTCATGAGAAAAATGCAAACTATCACACCTATTCAAATTTGGCTTTTCTTTCAGTACTTGAAGAGGACTTAAAAAGAGATGGAGAGGGGCTTTTTACACGGGCAGAGTGACAGGACGAGGGGGAGTGGATTCAAACTGTGAGGAAGTTTAGATGGGATATTGGGAAAGAATTCTTGGCTGGGAGGGTGGTGAGGGGCTGGGATGGAATTCCCAGGGAAGCTGTGGCTGCCCCTGGATCCCTGGAAGTGTCCAAGGCCAAGCTTGGAGCAACCTAGGACAGTGGAAGGTGTCCCTGCCATGGCAGGGGTGGAATGGGATGAGCTTTAAAGTCCTTCCAACCCAAATTTGTCTGTGGCTCCATGAATGGATCAGAAGTTTCGTGGCATTGCTTTCATCTTTGCATAATGAACCCAGCCCCTTCTAAAGCAGGGACACACTCCATGTGCACCGGGATCCAGGCCAAAACCCAGAGCCTTTGGAGGAAGAAACAAGATTAATCATTCCAGGGATGCTGCCTTCCTCATCTCCGATCCACTTTTATTGATTACTCTAAGTGAACAGCTCCAAACAATTGATACCGAGATTTTAACCGCTAATGAATAAAACTGTGAGGGGGGGGGAAATAAATTTAAACAACCTTCGACTAGAAAAACCCCTTTTTTTTTTTTTAAGTTTGAAGGCGGTGAAGCAATGCCTGACATAACTCTTAGTGCACCAGAAGGCCCAGAGCTTGTGAGGCTGAATTACACCCAAGGCATAAATGCATTCCCACTCTCCCTGTGCCTCGTGGCGTCAGGAGTCTGACTCAGAGCCCTTAAGTGCAGCGAGGTCAATGCCAGCGCTCACGAGAACGTTCAGCCTCTCTCCCAGACATTTTAATGTATCTATTAAATTTCTGCTTTATTAACCTTCGCTAAAACCTATGGTAATAACCCCGCATCAATTAGAGAGGTTCCACAATTCCTAGACAAAGTTAAGAAGGAGGAAAGAAACAGGGGGGGAAAAAAAACCCAAGAAAAAAAGCGACGCGTTTGCTGATTTTCCAATCTGAGCGAGGAATGAGCCCGACTGAGGAGACTGGGATTGACATCCATGGGATTTCCAAGTTTTAGGAATGCAGGGATTCAGGATTCAGGGTGATATTTGCCCTGTCCCACACCCAGCAAACAGGCCCTCAGATAATATCCTGTATTTCTACCACAGCCAGCCACACTCGAGTGTGGCAATAAACCCCCGTGGGCCACACGCAAATGTTCCTGAGCAAATCATGGAGTGAGGGACATTTCCTGTGGGTTCAGCCCTGGAAAAGCCTCACTGGCCTGTGGTTTGTTTGATGCCTTACGTTTTAACTTTTATATGTTTCCAATCCTGCATTCCCAGTGTGTAACTCTGCAGTGGCCTGCAGCCTGGGAGCTGCTGCTCTCTCATGCTGAGACAGACAGAACAAAGCCTCTCCAGGCTGCTCTCCAAGGACACCCAGCCCGGCCTAGGCCCAAAATGTGTAACCCAGCATCTTGAGAAGGGGGGCAAGCTGAGGGCAAATTCCATCATTAGCTAAAGTTTAATTGGTGAAATTGGGCTGAGATGCAAATGGCCCAAAGCTATAAAAGTGTGAAGAACTCGTGACTCGGGGTCCATCTTGGGTGCAGCCTTTGGCCTGCCCAGGGTGTGCCTCTGAAGGCCTTTCAAATAAATATCCACCTTTATTCCCTTATTTATTCCCAAATAAATATCCCTTTATCCCTTCCTGTCTAGTCTCTGTTTTAGGCTGGCCTCTTTAGGCATCATGTCCCATCCTGGCACCCTGTGGGCTCGCAGGAGGGGTGGCACAAGCTGGGTATTGATCAGCAGCACTGATCAATACGGGCACTGGGTCTCTGCTGATTGGGGTTTTCCCCATCCCTGTCCCCACAAAACGAGGAGTTCCAGGCTAACTCTGGTAGATTTTTATCCACTGAAATCATTCCCATGTGCTAATCCCACAGGTTTTGCTGCTGGTTGGAGTTAAAGGCCCAGCCCAGGGGATGAAGCTGTGCCCCAAAGCTGAAGGGCTGAGCTGGGCACAGCCACATTCCCAGCTTTTCCAAGAAAAACGGAGCTGCTGGAGGATCCCAACCTGCTTAACCCCCTTTTACCTGCACTAAAGAAAACCTTTCACAGAGGGCAAAAATCAGGAAAATGTTTGGAGCATGTTTTCTTCCCCAGTTACTTTGCTTGGGGCTGAGTGAAAGCTCAGCCCAGATTAAAAAAATACCAGGAAAGGGGAACTGAGGAGGATCAAACCCCCATTTGACACGAAGTCTGGGGATGTGTTTCTTCTCCTCTTCACCTTTTTCCATGGAAATATCACCTTTTGCAGTTGCTACTCTGGCTAAAACAGAATTTGGACCTGAAAACTGTTTATCAAAGGATTATAAAGAATTTATCCAGTCAAATTATTATAATTATCCTTTGAGCGTGAGATTCACTCCAGAGAAAGCTGAAAAAAAAAAAAAAAAAATCACTCTGCTCCTGAATCTTTTCTTCCCAGAATCACAGAATCCTTGAGTAATTTGGGTTGGAAGGGGTCTTAAAGCTCAGCTCATTCCAACCCCTGCCATGGAGCATCTGGGAAGGGAAAAAGGGATTAAAGGATGAGAGTTTGATATGGACAATATTCTGTCCATAAACTTGCAGAGAGGCCCTGAGATGTTGAAATGTTGCCCTTTCCAATATAATTGCAGTTTAATATCTGGGCCATCTGGAATTATTTATTTAGGCATCTTATTTGTTGCTGTTGCTATTTAAAGAACCTCTCAGTAAATTCAGGAAATGCTGTACATATGCAAAGGTCCCCTAAAAATATAAGGAAATCACTTTCCAAGTTCCTGGGAAGCTTTCCTGCTGATTTTCCAGTCCCAGAGGAGCACTGGATTTCGGTTTCACCCAATTCCTTTGCCAACAGTCAATATTCCATTCTCTGTAACTTGTCCAATAATTCCAGTGTGGTTTCATAAGTGATTTCTACTAAACTGCAAGAGGCACTGCAAGGTTTGGCTTTACTCAGAATTATTGCATAACCAAGTCTGAAAAATCAAGAGTTTTTCATCAATTTCATGTAAAGAAGCTACTTCCAAGAATAAACATGAAAAATCACAAATTTGGTAGGTGATGGTAACTCTGGGGACCTCTTTCAGCTCTGAAAGGGACTTTATGGATCATTTAAATGGATCTATTTGCTGGGCAAATACTCAAAGAAAGAGTAAAAAAGACCAAAAATAAAAAAATCCTAAAATAAATGATGCCTTTTGTGACACGAAAACTTGGCTAAAACATTTCTTAATACTCCTCTGGTCACACTACCTCTCTCTCTCACACACTGAATTTAATCATGAGTTAAAAATAAGATATGGAGCACCTCAAGCTACAATTTTAATTTTTTCTTAAAATCATTAGGAAATCTACAGTGATTTAAGAGGCAACAGAGTTCTTGTGTTCCACTTCATGGTCAGCAGGAACTCAGCTCTGTGCAATAGAAAACAGTTCCTGACCTGAGAGAGAAGCATTAAAACCACAATCTTCTCCAGACAATGCTCAGCCAAAGACAAACCCCTAATTTGAGGAGCTATTAAAAATTAAATCAAATTTTAAAAATCCTGGTGCTATCACCACACACCTGAGCCAAAAGTACAGATGACAAAAAACCCACCACTCTTTCTTTTTTTTTTAGATTAACAAGTGAATCAGAAACAGTCAGACTCAGCACTCTAATTTCCTCATTTCCTATAATTAACTGAGCTTTCAACACCTCTTCTAATTTACTGATGATTATCTTTTTATTCACCAATCTAGATTAGAACATAACTGACATTCTTTGCTACCCACTGGCTCAGATGTTCTCATCTTTCTGCCTCGAAAGATAACAAGGACTTGTTCCTTGGTGGATTTATTTTCCTTCCCTTCTCCTATTCCAGATGTCCACACGTGTCCTGAAAACCAGAAACCCTTCAAAACCCCCAAAAGTTGCTTTTCTCTGATCACTACACATCAATTTTTCCAAGAGTCAGCTCTTTACTCCTCTTCATCTAAATAAGAATTAATTTTGCAGAGGGGTTTGATCAACCTGTTGCTGCTCTCTCCTGCACTAATGGAGCAAATCTTTCATGCTTTGACACAGCAATTTATATATCTGCTAAAAAAAAATGAATCATGGCACCAGGACTGGAGCTATCCAGGTAATTTGCACAGCCCTTGTTGATGAGAAGAACAGGAGAAAGAATAAGAACATAAGAAATTCATATTAAAGATAGAAAACAAAACATTTCTTAGAATTAGTCAGATGTTTCGCTTTGTTTTTTCGAGCATAACAGATATTATCTGATTTTTTTTTTTTTCTCTGTTTGAAAAACCCCACAGGACTTTCTTTATCCCCCTTTTTCCAGTGACAGTATCCAGGTGCCTGTTCCCCAGACTGGGAATGATTTCAGGCAGCATTTCTGCACTCAGGAGCTGAGGCGCAGCATCAGCTCCTTCAGTTGCTGGTAATCTCCCGGGATAATCAATTGCAAACCAAGAAAATCTCGTCTCACAAGATCCTGGCCCAGCCCACTCCAAGATGAGCATTCCCACCTCTGCTTTTCCAGCTTCCCTCTGCTGTTTTTACACTGCTGTTCCTCCAGGGTGGCTTGCAAGCCTTGGTCCTCCAAATATTTTTTTAGGCAACAGAAACCACCTCAGAATATCGGATGAGATCCCTAGTTTTATATGATGGAGGATATAATTCTGAGGAATTATACCAGCAGCTTTAATTGGGAATTTCTGAGAATAAAAGCAGGTAATTTTCCAAATTTTAGGAACAATCCTCCAAGAACCATCAAGCACTTTGTCAAACATGAAGGACGGAGAGATGAGCACACGTGAGGTTCCTAGAGAACAGATACCCAGTGGTTTTGACCAGGATCAGATTTCCCCTCTCCATCCCCACAGCAGGGATGATATGGACTCATGGACTCGTGCAGTGGGAGCCTCCCCAACTCTTTGTTTCACCCAGGGAATATCTAAATGTGATCTCAGTCCTATCTCCAAGCCCATCTGCAGGCACTCACCTGACTCCTCATGAATCACATCATTTACTGGGGTTTCTCACCTGATTTAACCTATTCTGTTCTCCAGGCTGTAATTAATTACTGGGTTATTAGCACACACGTCCCCTCAACAATTCCTGTGCTTTGCAGGAATTCCTGACAATCGGGGGAAGTGCTCTGGGGACCCCTCTCCATAGATCTGCTCTGGCTGAGGTGTCCACACAGAAGTTGGTGTATTAATGACTCACAGATGGATTTATTTCCCAGCTCTCCCATCCCAGAATTCAGCCTCTCTCTCCCAAATCTCCTTGGGAACAGAGAGGAGCAAGCTTCAGGTGCTTTACGTGAGGGATGAACACTCCACAGGCTCTGCACTCTCTGCCACGGCCAATATCAGCACTTTTAATGGATGGCATCATGAATATTAATCACTTTTAAAGCCTTCACACCCAGACTGTGCCTGTGTTGAGAAGCTCCTTCTGCATAAAATCCCTGCAGCTGTGATTCCCTGGGGCTTTGCTCGCCTCCTTCCCCTGGGCCATCCTGCCCCTCACCTCCACTGCCAGGCCCTGGCCACACACTCCTCCTAAATGGCATTAAAATTGTTCTCAGAGTTACTCAGCATCTCCCTCTCTCCCCAAATCTCCCTCTTGCTGTCTCCCAGACTGATTTCCACCTCAGCACAGCCCACAAGCCAAACTCTGCCTGCCTTTCCCATTGTTCAAATATATATTTTACATTTCCTCTGCCGCTGTTCCCCACACATGGAAATTATTTCCTGCACGAGGTACCTGGTTGTCCTCTCTCAAACCCTACTTGGAGATTTTCCTTTGGTTGTTACCTATTTCAAAAATGAAGTTTTGCTTAAGCCCCTGCCTGCCAAATGGATCCATTTCATCCCAGTGCTGCCAGGGGCTTCCCTTTTATAGTGGCTCTGTACTTAAATCATCCCTTAAAACTCAATTGCCATATCTAGGGGACACTTTTAATCCAAAATCTGAACAAAACACTGCAGAGCAGCCCATGTTCTGTAACTTCACTCCCCAGGCACTGCAGTTACAGAAACAGTAACAGTGAACAATAAAATAAGTGTTTGAGGGGGGAGGGTTGGTTGTTGGTAGTTTTCTAAGCAGAAAAACAAATTTAACAAGAAGTTAAAATTATTTTCAGCACCAGAAACAGATTAAAACTAAAGCCATGCAATGTGACAGAGAATTCAATGTATACTTCTTCATATTCATAGAATCCCACACTGGTTTGGGTCGGAAGGGAGCTCAAAGCCCATCCAGTGCCACCCCTGCCATGGGCAGGGACACCTTCCACTGTCCCAGGGTGTTTCAAACTGGCCTTGGGCACTGCCAGGGATCCAGGGGCAGCCACAGCTTCTCTGGGAATTCCATCCCAGCCAGGAATTCCTTCCCAATATCCCACCCATTCCTGCCCTCTGGCAGTGGGAAGCCATTCCCTGTGTCCTGTCCCTCCATCCCTTGTCCCCAGTCCCTCTCCAGCTCTCCTGGAGCCCCTTTAGGGGCTCTGAGCTCTCCCTGGAGCCTTCCCTTCTCCAGGGGAACATTCCCAGCTCTCCCAGCCTGGCTCCAGAGGGGCTCCAGCCTCCTCTGGACTCTCTCCAGCAGCTCCAGGTCCTTCTTACATTGCTGTGCTTGTGTTTCTCCAGCTTTTAACAGATTTATTCCTAGGAAAGCTACAGCATCCCCCTTTCAGGCACCTAACTTAGAGTAACCAGCAGCTGGCTGGGATCCTCCTCCTCCACCAACCTCTGGAATTACTCTCTGCAGTCTGTAAACCACAGGAGTAAAAGCAGAAGTGGGAATCTCCAATATTCCACCATCCATCCGTGCAAATTCCAGAATGGATCATGGCTTTGGTGTGGAACCCAGACCCCCCTCCAGTGCTGGGTGTCCCAGTGCCCTTCTGTGCCCACTGGGAGTGTTTTCAGGTTTGGGGGGTGCTGTGGTGCACGTTCAGCTCTGCTCTGGGTGATTTGCAATGCCAGTCCCTGGGGTGTGTGTAAACTCCAGGAACAATAACCAAACAATGTCTCTCAGTTTATGACTAAAGGAAATTCTTGGCACTGGCAGCTCTCTGCTGTATTTACTGATTTTACAGTGTAAACACATATGTTGCAAGACAGATGGACCTTTCCCCCCAGCTTTCAGCAATGGGTGTCTCATCAGGGAAGGGATTAAGAAGATCTTAAAATCTTTAAACAAGGTTTCACGGCCCTGGCCACGGGCAGCCCTGCACAAAGGCCAGGATTATTGGACACAAAGGGCTGTGCTCCCAGGGAGCAGCCAGGCCACACTAAACAGATCATTCAGCAGTGTTTTAATTATATTACAGAAAAGGGGTTAACAATAGATTTTACTATCAACTGCAGCCAGGTGGCTTTGCAAGACAAAATTTGGCCTTTTCAGTCCACGTCCAGGCTCTGAACAACAGCGGGGGCTGTGATTTTACAGGCAGCAGCTCTCATCTGAAACTTCTCGTGCAACACAGCCACGATATCAAATTGTCTTTGACTCACTTTCTAGGACAATAAAGTGGATTTTATAAAAACGGGATCCGTGGGTGTGGGGGTAAAACAAAATTCACAGCAAGGTGCTTAGAAATTTGACAGAGAATGAAGTTTTTAGCCTCAGTCTTTGTTTGATTAAAGGTCTATTGTGATATTTGCTGGATGAAAGTCCACATTATAACAATCAACTTTTTTTTTACCTGGGGGAAAATCTATTGGGGCAGAACCAACTCCATCTATGAACAAGAGGCTGATAAACCCCTGCAACCTGATCTGGGATCAGTTTTTCTTCCAAAGAATTGCAAGAATCATCATAGTTCCTATCTTTTCTTAAAGTTTTTTTAACCAGGAAGAACATATCTTTCTGTGTTTAGCTAAGGAAGGCTCCACACAATCTCACCATCATCAAGTTCCTGTCTTCATCTCTGGCTCTGGGAGAGAATTACATCCAGAATTTTTATTCCTGTCTTGTGTTTTATTTCGAGGAGTATTTTTGATACTTTCAGAGACAGAAGTTTTAAAATTACATATGGTAGAACTAAAAAACCCTCTGCTTTAATGAAGTTACAAAGATTTGCCTGGAGTAGCTACAACCTTCCCAAGGCAAAAAACCACCAGAAGCAAAGGAAAGCTCTGAAATGACTGGAAAGACGAAGGACATAAGACTTTTGACTCGTATTTTAGAAGTTATTCATTAATTTTTTCCTGCAAGGCTGGGTTAGGGAAAGTAGGAAGAGTGGGTGTGGAAATGATGCCTAAGGAGGCCAACCTAGAAANTAGGCCGGGCTGGGTGTCCTTGGAGAGCAGCCTGGAGAGGCTTTGTTCTGTCTGTCTCAGCATGAGAGAGCAGCAGCTCCCAGGCTGCAGGACACTGCAGAGTTACACACTGGGAATGCAGAACTTGAAACATATAAAAGCTAAAACATAAGGCATCAAAATAGGTGGGAGAGAAAAGGAAACGAGGAGGCAAAGAGGAAGAGAGAAGCGTGAAGGGCAATATAAAAAAATCTCTTTTTCCAACCAGCAAAAGCTGACGAGATGAAGAAACGAGTGATTTCCTGAAGGAAAAGAAGCTGCTCTGCTCAGTCTGGGATCAGATGAAGGCTCTGTCAGTAGGGATGCTGCACATCCCTGCTAGGACCTTGCACAACAACAAACCCGACCATCACTGCACTCGTACCATCACATCCCAGCCTCAAACCCGCTTTGGGAAGCTCTGTGGAGAGGCTGGGCTGGCACAGGGGCACACAGCTCTGGGGAGAGGCTGGGCTGGCACAGGGGCACACAGCTCTGGGGAGAGGCTGGGCTGGCACAGGGGCACACAGCTCTGCCCCATTGCTTCTCCTCTTCCTCCCTAATTCACCCCAACAGTCCCATTCCCAACCCTCCTTTCCTCCAAGTCACAACAACCTTCGCCTCCCGGAATAAAATCTCATTTTTCACCACGAGAACTTGCAAAAACAGCAAAGCTCTTGGAGAAGGGGGTGCTAAGAGCTGACTGGCAGTCCCCATTCCCAACCCTCCTTTCCTCCAAGTCACAACAACCTTCGCCTCCCGGAATAAAATCTCATTTTTCACCACGAGAACTTGCAAAAACAGCAAAGCTCTTGGAGAAGGGGGTGCTAAGAGCTGACTGGCATTCTCATATGTTATGGATGAGCACACTCCCTAATGCTACTTAAAAGATTTAACGTCTGATATTCTCCTAATGAGATTAAGGGGACAAAGAATTGAAAACAAGGGATGTTTACAATTACTGGCACCTGAGGAGCAGTGATGTCACATGGAAAAATAAACTTTCCACCAGAGATGCATTTCCTGGGCAATGGGAGCGTGTTCAGCTCTCGTTTGTCTGCTTCTACCTCTTTCAATGCTGGGATGGAGAGGAGAAATTAATGCAACAACGGGGTCAATCATCAGCAATTTGGAGATGAGCACATTTAAATGACAGCAGAAATCCAAGTGTAGCTGGGAAGCGAAAGAAGGAAATTATCATCAGGAGCATCCCGTGCTCACCCTTCTCACCCCTCAAACACATCACAGCTCACAGAGTGACATTTTCTTTGCCTCTGGACTGCACTGCTTTTCCCTGACACACCAAAACCTCCTGTCCCCACTGCAGCCAACAAATTCACCAGTTCAGAGAGCCCACATCTCTCACCATCCTCCTTCAAACCTCCGCTTTTCTTTTACTGTGTTATTTTCAAAACACAAGTTTTGAAAAGGGATGAAATGTCAAATTTCCTAAGTGACAAGCAAAGGAGCAATAAAGTTAAAAAAACCCAGCCACTTGCCTGAATAAGCATTACAAAACTCAAGGGAAAAGCTGGATAAATATTTTTATGTTATTTCTGTTCACTCAGTCGTGTTCTACAAATGTGTCTCTGAGTTTTACTCACAGGTAAAGTCCTGCCAACTTTCTGAGAGCATGAAAACGGGCCCTGCATCTGAAAGCTGCAAATTAATTTATTTGTTTACTATTTGAAGGGCTGGCTGTGGATAACACCATAAGTGGAGCTTGGATCTCCAATCTGAGCATTCCAGCTCCAAGGCAGCAAAACCAAATCATGGAATAGTTTGGGTTGGAAAGGACCTTAAAGCTCTTCCTGTTCCAAGCCCTGCCATGGCCAGGGACACCTTCCACCATCCCAGGTTGCTCCAAGACTCCTTGTTCCCAACTTTTGGGATCAGCTTCCTGGCTGGCACCTGGGGTTCAGCAGCTCAGCACTCCCAGGCCTCACGGCTCTGTCCAGGAGCTCTGCCCAGGGGTTGGGTTTGAGATCCTGCAGATCTTTAAGGAGGGATGAACATTCCAAGAAATCCCTTCACAGCACAAAAAAAAGAATTTAAATTCTTCCACTGTTTTAAGAAGAATCCACGGCCTTCAGTTCAGCCTGCTGCTGATCCCACGTGCTGGAGCTTGAGAATAGGCACCAACTTCCAGAGGAGGATTTCCCTTGACTGGCTCCAGAGATTCCTCCAAACCTCCCAGGTGACTCCTGGCAACAGCTGATCCTCCCCAAGGGAATCCAAACCCCAGGTGGGACACAAAAAGCTCCCCAAAGCTGTACACCTGCATTTCACACCCTGCCGTGCCCATCCCTAACCCAGCACCCCTCACATTCCAGGTATTTTCAGGATTTTTGTCACTTCAGCACAGGGATTTGTTTCTGTCGTGGCCATTGAAAGCTCAGACCTCAAATTACTGAGTTAGGAAAAAAACCCCACCAAACAAACCCCTTAGTTATTTGTGGAGCTTTGATCCATGCAGTGCTTATTCTGGAAAACCTCTTATCAGCTTCGAGGAGGTAAAATACTGTGATAAGATATGCAGATCTCATTAAGCTAATTTTTATCTCGTGCCATCTATGCTTTTAATAGAGAATGCAGTAAAAATACTGAAGGAGAG
The DNA here is from genome assembly GCA_013397055.1 of Pachycephala philippinensis. Lineage (NCBI taxonomy): Eukaryota > Metazoa > Chordata > Aves > Passeriformes > Pachycephala > Pachycephala philippinensis. The sequence continues at coordinate 116,333 of VWZT01011458.1, read as the reverse complement.
GAATCTCCTTTCCTTTCTTGTAGAATTTTTTAAGTCAGGGAGCTTTGAGGTCCTATTTGGAGGATTCTCTGGGGTTCTGTTTGCACAGCAAACACCGGTGTTTTATTCTTCAGAGGCTAAGACAGACTGCCAAAGTAAAATTTACTCCCGAACCTGGTTTTTAATAAAAATATTGAACTAGAGATAGAGAGCTTGGCAAGCGTGACAAACAAAAACAAGCACACAAGAAAATGACACCTTTCCCAAAGGGCCAAACCAGAACTGACTCTCCTAAAAATACAAAAACTGCTCTCAAAAGCAGTTTTCCAACTGCTCCCCAAACCAGACAGACTTTCACTGTCTTAATACACATTTCAGCTGCCGTGTTTAAATATCTGCTTCACTGATGATATGGAAATGAAAGATAAATTAGTCATACCAAGCTTCTACCTGTTAGTGATGTGTCACAGCGCTGGTGTACGGCACCATTTCCTCACATTAGAATCATGGAATGGTTTGGGTTGGAAAGGACCTTAAATCCCATCCAGTGCCACTCCTGCCATGGCAGGGACACCTCCCACTGTCCCAGGCTGCCCCAAGCCCCATCCAACCTGGCCTTGGGCACTGCCAGGGATCCAGGGGCAGCCACAGCTTNAGCACCAGGTCTGCCCTGTGTTGGGCCCCAGAGCTGGGGCAGCTCTGCAGGTGGGGTCTCACCTGAGTGGGGCAGAATCCCCCCTTTCCTGCTGCCCACCCTGGGATCAGCCCAGGTCATGGGGCGTTCTGGGTGTCAGAGAACACAGCTGGGACATGTCCAACTTCTCCTCCCCAATTCCTTCCCCCACAGAACTGTTCTCCATCCCTTCTCCACCCAGCCTGGATTTGTGCCTGGATTCCCTGACCCAGGTGCAGGACCAGCACCTGGCCAGGTAGAACCTCACAGTGCCACCTCTGCAGCCCATCCAGGTCCCTCTGTGATGCCTAAAGAGGCCAGCCTAGAAACAGAGACTGCACAGGAGGAAGGGAATAAAGGTGGATATTTATTTGAAAGGCCTTCAGAGGCACACCCTGGGCAGGCCAAAGGCTGCACCCAAGATGGACCCCGAGTCACGAGTTCTTCACACTTTTATAGCTTTGCTCCATTTGCATCTCAACCCAATTTCACCAATTAAACTTTAGCTGATGATGGAATTTCCCCTCAGCTTGCCCCCCTTCTCAAGATGCTGGGTTACACATTTTGGGCCTAGGCCGGGCTGGGTGTCCTTGGAGAGCAGCCTGGAGAGGCTTTGTTCTGTCTGTCTCAGCATGAGAGAGCAGCAGCTCCCAGGCTGCAGGACACTGCAGAGTTACACACTGGCAATGCAGGATTGGAAACATATAAAAGCTAAAACCTGGATGCCCCATCCCTGTCCTCTGCCTCTGACCTCTCACAGGGAGCTTTTGGCTGCCTGGTCCTCATTCTCCTGATGGTTTTGTGCAGCAGGTCCCTCCCCTGGGCACAGCTTTGCTGCAGCTCTACTCCTGTCCCTGCCCCAGAAGAATGATCTGGGCTTAAAAATGTCCTTCCAGAAGGCAGGGAGTTCCCAAGTGCAAATATAAAGTGGAAGATGCTGTTCAGAGTTCAGAGCTGCCATCCTGCCACTTGCCCTTTCCCTGATCCAGCGCAGTCAGGACCTCTCACTGCGTTAATGTTTTCTCTCCAGAATCATTATAATGAACAACCTTTATAAATAATACATTTCCTCTACTCCCTTTTGTTCTGTGGGGACAATTCCTCCTCATAAAACATCACAGATGACAGAAGAGAATCGGGATTTGAAAAGATTTAGAAACATTCAGGCATTCAGATAGAGGTTTTTTTCATCTAATAATGTATTTTTTTGTATTTAATTTAAATACTTAGTATAATGCTATTTTGTTATAAAACACCCATGCTGTACATATTAAAAAATTACTGGTCTCATGCTCATCTCTTTTATGTTCTTTCTGTCAACAACCAGACACATTTTGCCTCTTCTTTCACAAAGCCATTTCAAGAAATGTCATTATTCTCCAGTCATAGCCCACAACTTCATTATCATTGTCAGCCTGCTCCTTGAATATTTATCTCTGGAATTTTCTTTCACTTCAGTGGTACAGAGGGACTTGGAGGGGTGAAGATGAAATTCAGACCTTTCTGTCACCTTTTTTTATGTTGTGAGGGGTTCATTTCCAAATACCCCAAATGCACAAAGACACAGATAATCCTTGAAAGGTTTAAAATTATCCAAGTCCACATTTACTGAAGTTTAGGAATCATTATTTCTGCCCCAGTTACTTGAAAAGACGCCGTGCCTGTTTACAACTTGTTCAAAACACACTGATCTATATCCAAGATTTTTTTTCCTCAAAGCAAAAACCCATAAATCCAGCAGCAGGGATTGAGCTGTGTTTATTGGGAATAAACACATGGACACAGGGCAAGGGGAACAGGATGGCACTGTCACCATCACAAATAAGGACAGCAGCAGAAACTGAGGCAAGAAGTATTTCCATATGCAAATCCCAGTAAGGAAAATATTAAAAAAGGGAGATTCCTGGTCAGGAGAACAAAGTGGGGTCTGCTGTAAGTTACTGCAGAATATTTAAGTTACAGAACATTGAATATTTACTTTCAGCTATTCATTGATCTGATATCTCTAAACCACATCTGTGTTCCCACTCGGATTTTGACAGAATTAAGGAAAATATAAGTACAGCTAAAAGCAAAAAATCATTTAAAATGGAACTGATGGCCAGAGCAGCTGAGGCTGCCCCTGGATCCCTGGAAGTGTCCAAGGCCAGGTTGGAGCACCCTGGGATAGTGGAAGGTGTCCCTGCCCATGGCAGGGGGTGGAATGGGATGGGCTTTAATGTCCCTTCCATCCCAAACATTCTGGGATTCTCTGTTCCCACGAACTGCAATAAACACAGATGTTCCCATTCTGGCTTCACCACACTCAGGTTAACAACCGCAAACCAGGCTGCAACAAAGTGACTTAATAATATATTTAGTAATTGGTAACAAATAAAATTCCTAAATAGAGTTATGTGTACGTTTCTAGAGCCATCTGCCATATATAAAGAGCTGGGTGTGTTTGGAGCATTTTCCCAGAGCAATCTCATCTGTCTTGTTGTCTGCAGCCTTAAAGAGTTGGATGACTAAAACCGAAATCTATAAATAAAGATTTTGTACAGTTTTTAAATTTATACTCTGGAGCTTTTCATATAATACAGCTTTTCTGTATTCCGCTGCTTCCTACATTCTGCTTTCATACTCCACACGAATTCTATCACACAGCTTCTCTGGAATCTGAATCCCTTTCAGGCAGAAATGAGAATAAAGAGGAGGATCATGGAATCACAGAATCCCAGAATGGGCTGGGTTGGAAGTGACCTGAAAGCTCATCAATTCCACCCCTGTCCAAGGGACACCTTGCCCTATCCTGATGCCCAAAGAGGCCAACCCAGAAACAGAGACTGGACAGGAGGAAGGGAATAAAGGTGGATATTTATTTGGAAGGCCTTCAGAGGCACACCCTGGGCAGGCCAAAGGCTGCACCCAAGATGGACCCCGAGTCACGAGTTCTTCACACTTTCCCAGGCTGCAGGACACTGCAGAGTTACACACCGGGAATGCAGCATTGGAAAAATAAGAAAGTTAAAACCTAAGGCATCAATCCCAGCGTGCGGGAAATCCCGCTATAAAAAGCCAGTGTCCAAAAAGGAGACAGAGGAGCCCTGCAACTTTATTCGAATAAAAGGGGAGAGCCCACCAGGGCACAGCCAGCGGGCTTTTATCTGCCGAGGTTTCGGAGGGCGCAGCCTCCTTTATCCCAAACTCCCGGCCGCACTTTCCCTCTTCCTTTCCCCATTGCTGAGGTACCGGGAGGGTGCAGCCTTCCCGACGCCCCTGCCCCATATTCCCCCCGAACCTGGCATTTTACCCAGAAGTTCAGCCCTGTGCAGACCCCACATGTCTGTATCAGGAGCCAGGCTGTCTGGGCTCTGCCCCAAATCTGCTGCCCGAATTCAGCAGAGCCATTCACACCCATTTATTTCAAGGGCGGTAACACCCCTCCCTTCACCCATCGAGCTGTGTCTCGGCCCAGCAAGGGCTCCAGTGCGGTGAGCCCCCGGTACAACGGGAGATCCTGACACCCTTAACAATCCATTTCTGGTGTTCTCTTTGTGACAAATGGCGCATTCATTCCTTCCCAATCGCTGTCCTGGTGGCCGCCCGGCGCTGAGCTCCAGCTGACCCCGGCTCGGTCCCGCAGCTCCCCCCGGGGCCCCAGCCCGTGCTGCCGATCCAGCATTTCCACACCCGGCCTCGGTATCCCCACCATAGAGAAACCCCTTAACTCAAACCCAAATGCTCCACCCTGGCTCCACAATGGCCCTGGGAGGGGTGGGGCTGTAGGAACAGTGCCTCCCTGCTTTCCCTCTCCTGGAAGCCGGGATACAAAAGACCTGCAGCCGGCCCTGTGTTAGGCTACAGATTCTGAACATAAGGTGGAGAACTTCGCAGTCCTCCCTGTTTCTCTTTTCTTTCCTTATCACACAGCCTCCCGTAGCTGTTTTCCTTAACCATATTCCTCCACATCCCCTTTCAACCAATCCTTTCCAAACCAACACCATATTGCCCGCTCTGGCCGTGGGCTGCCGAGACCCCTCCTTGGCTCCTCTTATTGCCCCCTCTGGGCGTCCACGTCCTTAATTACCTCTGGGACAATGTGCAAACCATCTCAATGTTCTCCCAAAGGACCCTTCGGAGGTATTTTGGGATCGCCATCCCTATAGTCGAGACCCTTTCTCGACTTTCCTTTGTTGCGCACCCTGGGCGCCCTGCCATGTTTTACTCCCCGAAGTTGTACTCACCGGTGAGATCTGATAAATTCCTTCTCGACTTCCCCTTGCTGCCCACTCCGGATATCCATGTCCAGCGGTCCTTTCCTGCGGACTCTTCACGGACCCCCTGGTCCGCCTCTCTTTTGTCTCCTGGACAGTCTCGTGTACCCAAAAATCAACCTCCCGGTGCCGGCCAGCGCCGAGGGAGCTGCTCACCCAAAAACTGGGTGAGGCGTGCCGGACCCAGGCGGGGAAGGATCCTGGACGAGTCCCCATTTGTATGGAAAATCCCGCTATGAAAAGCCAGTGTCCATAAAGGAGACAGACTCCTGCAACTTTACCCGGATAAAAGCAGAAAGCCCATCAGAGCACAGACCCACGGGCTTTTATCTCGAAGTTTCGGAGGGCGCGGCCTCANGTTGTACTCACCGGTGAGATCTGATAAATTCCTTCTCGACTTCCCCTTGCTGCCCACTCCGGATATCCATGTCCAGCGGTCCTTTCCTGCGGACTCTTCACGGACCCCCTGGTCCGCCTCTCTTTTGTCTCCTGGACAGTCTCGTGTACCCAAAAATCAAACTCCCGGTGCCGGCCAGCGCCGAGGGAGCTGCTCACCCAAAAACTGGGTGAGGCGTGCCGGACCCAGGCGGGGAAGGATCCTGGACGAGTCCCCATTTGTATGGAAAATCCCGCTATGAAAAGCCAGTGTCCATAAAGGAGACAGACTCCTGCAACTTTACCCGGATAAAAGCAGAAAGCCCATCAGAGCACAGACCCACGGGCTTTTATCTCGAAGTTTCGGAGGGCGCGGCCTCATTTATCCCAAACTCCCGGCCGCACGTGTGCCTCTCCCTCCCCATTGGCCGAGGTACCGGGAGGGTGCAGCCGGGAGGGTGCAGCCGGGAGGGTGCAGCCTTCCCGAACCGCGTACCCCAAATTCCCCCCTGAACCTGCCCTTTTACCCCAAAGTTCGGAAGTTCAGGCCTGTGCAGAGCCCACGTGTCTGTTTCAGGAGCCAGGCTGTCTGGGCTCTGCCCCAAACCTGCGGCTTGAGGTTGGTAGAGCCATTCAGACCCATTTCAAGGACTGTAACACCCATCCCTTCCCCCATGGAATTGTTTGTCAAGACATCAGCACACATCTTCCCTCTCAGGCTGCTCCCAGCCCCGTCCAGCCTGGCCTTGGGCGCTTCCAGGGATCCAGGGGCAGCCACAGCTTCTCTGGGAATTCCATCCCAGCCCCTCCCCACCCTCCCAGCCAGGAATTCCCTCCCAATATCCCATCCATCCCTGCCCTCTGGCAGTGGGAAGC
>VWZT01011458.1:78702-109908 GCA_013397055.1 Pachycephala philippinensis | reverse complement strand
TGCTCCAAGCCCCGTCCAGCCTGGCCTTGGGCGCTTCCAGGGATCCAGGGGCAGCCACAGCTTCTCTGGGAATTCCATCCCAGCCCCTCCCCACCCTCCCAGCCAGGAATTCCCTCCCAATATCCCATCCATCCCTGCCCTCTGGCAGTGGGAAGCTTTGGAGCCAGGAGCAGCAGAAGTGGGAGGCACATTCCCAGGTCAGCTCCCAACCACTTCGGCATGGAAAAGGCCCTCCTGCATCTTCTGTGCATGGATTCAGTCCCACAGAGAGAACCAGTGGAGGATAAATATCCCAAATCAGCTGAGAACACACATCAAAGTCCCTCCTGCCCTTTCAGCTGCCGTGGCTGAGCTGGGATTTGGGAGCCTTTAGGTTTTCCCTGATGCCAAGGGCTCGCTGCTCACGGAGGCAGCTCCCCCTTGGATGAAGCCGCGTTTGTTTGCCTCCTTTGCTCACACAATTCCAAGGATTCCTGCCTGGATTGTCTCTCTAAACTCTCTCTAATTTATAAGTTAAATTATATAATTAACGAAAGAAAGGCTTTTATTTAAATGCTGGCGTTAGGGATGACTGCAGAAAAACTAATGAAAGTTATCAATTGATAGCATATTGATATTATTAATTACAGAGAATGGATTGTACAGAATCCATGTGTGGAATCACTCCAGAAATACACAGATACATCATCCTCGACAAACCTGGAGTGGCTGCAGTTTTCTCTATTTATTTATTTATTCCTTCTTTGAAAAGCAGGTATTTTGGGAACACCTCTGGAGTTAATGCATCCTGTTATGAAATGAAGGAGTTTTCCTCTCGGATTTCACACACAGCCTCAACCTACTTCCATAATAACTCCAGGAGTTTGTCTGCTCACTCTGTGTTAGATCAAAGCAGAAAGGCAGCATTCAAACACAGGATTTTGTTTCATTTTTTTCAAGAGCTCCATTAAAGTTGCCAAAGAAACAACACCCAATAACAAATAACAAAATGCCAAAGAAATAGCACAGATAAGAACCGTTTTTTCCCCTCAAATTCTGAAATGAATCCATAATTACAGAAATATGTGAGAATAAATACTCAATATTTTAGGTTTTATTTTATATTTACAGTGTGTTTGCATTCTGTCCCTTTGGCTGCAACTGAAGTTCATGTACAGCTCTATTTTTTTGGAATGGTGGGCAAACTTATCACTGTTTTAGTGATAAAGCACTAATATATCAATATATTGTTATTATCATGTTCCTATAACTTCCTCTGCATACAGCCTGCTGGTACAGAGTAATGGAAATTTAATATTTGATTTTAAAAAGGCAACTCCCAGGAAAACAAACAAGACCAACCTTGCACTGTTTAGAAAGGTCATGGGTGAGAGCACTAAAATTGCCAGGAGTAATTCTGGGGCTTGGAAGGAGGAAAATTATTCTCCTTTCTTTGCATATGAATAATTATGTTCTGGGGTTTTTTTACATAAAACAGAAGAGTAAAGACACCACAACCATCTGTTGAAGCTGCTCTGGAATTCCACAGCAGCACCACTTCTCACTGCTCTGCAGTGGCTTTAATGAGCTTAAAAATAATTCATAATTTTGTGTATTGCAATGTAACACAAAACTTTCTATCTCACCAATGTGAGGCTGAGCCAGGAGTTCAGGAAAAAAAAATTATATCTTGCAGATGTTTTCTGATAACAGTAAAATTCAGTAAATCCTGCCACCACCTCCACCAGCACCTCCCATTGTCCATCCCTCTTTTACAAGACTTTCCCAAGACACAGCAACAAAAATTTCATTTGTAATTCCACCAGTGAATTTTCCAACATGAAAGATTAAAGTTTATATATCATAGAAATGTAAAAAAAAGGAATTAGCATCAATTACTTTCCCAAAAATCGATCGCTGATGTTTTGAAAACTTTCTCGTGGATTTTAGCCCTTAATGATTCCTTCCCCTGGCAGTGAAACTCTGCTAGAGAAATATTAAAAGTTTTTCCTACGAAAAGGGGCGTGAACAGAAGCCAGCAACATATTTTAGTTTGAAGAAATTTTCTATGTTTACTATGAGAAAATATAACTAAAATCTGACTCTGGATTAGCTGTCCAGGACAAGTATCCAACCTGTGAATTGGATCTGATTTAACCCCACCCCATATCCAGCATCAGTAAAATATTCAGAGAAGATTGTTAAAACCCCATTATTGAACAAATAAAAATTCTTAATTTACAACTGCAACCCAAATATCACAAACAATTCCACACCAGGTTTCTGAAACAGCCTTCAGAAATAAATGTTAAAATCATGACTGAGACTTTTTAATCAGTAAATTGTATTAGGGATGGGAGTTTATAACTTCTAGTACTAAAGAATAGGAAGTTCAGTAATCTGGGTTTAGCCAAAATAAGAAAATATTCCGGCTGTTGATGGGATACTCATGAGTAACTTCCTAAATGCAGCTTTAAAAACCTGTGTTTAATTTGGAGGGTTTATTATTATTACCATTATTAATACTATTATCAATATATTGATTCTATCCAAAACCATCCAAAAGTCGTTCCTGAATGCAGCTTTGAATAAATGTGTTTAATTTGGGGGTTTTACTATTACTACCATTATTAATACTATTATCAATATATTGATTCTATCCAAAACCATCCGAAAGTCCTTGCAGGAAAATCCTTCATGTGTTCAACTCTGGCTGCTCAATAAATAATTTCTGGGAAAACTGATGCTCCTTGGGCTCTGAGCAGCCCTGAATTTGTTGCTGCCTCTGTGACTACTCAGCTGTGATAAATATGCTGCAATTAAAGCCACACCAATGTCCTGAGACCCTCTCTGATATTTTTAAGTGTAGCCACCAAAAAAAGGCAGTTTTAGGGCATGATTCTGATTAACAGGACACAGTGAGCTCTGAAATGTCACTGACAGCTTGTGCTGGTTTTCTTTGGGCCCCCTGGGGAAGCCACCAGGCTGAAATGACAAAAAAATATAATAAAATAGATATATATTTAACCCTACAAATCAAACAAGGGTTGTCTTTTTTTTCCCTTTTTGATTAGGTCGTTAAATGGTGAGGAACTTGTGGGTAGGGGTGGACTTTAATGGCCCAGTTCCCAGCTCAGGTGAAACAAATAAAGAACAAATTTGCACAGCTGCTGAGCCAATTTGTGGCACGTTTGACCAAGAAAATGAGCTGGGCCATGGTGCCCAAAATGAAAGGTGCAGAGAGAGTTATGAGGGAAAAATGTGGGAAACAAACTCCATCCATCCCTCAGGTCACCCCAGAACTGATTTCCTTTTGAAACTCAGACTGAAACACTTCTCAGTTTGAAACCAAAACCACCATTAATGACTTTGGGTTTGTTGTTTCCAAGGTTTAAAAGTGTTTATTTCACCAAAACCGTTTGCTTTAATTTCATAAGTGAAGTTTGCAGCAGTGTTAATGAGCCAAATTCTTCTTTTTAAAGTTTCAATACAAATACACCCCCAGGTTTGTATCTTTTTAATGAGTTTATAGGATTTTACAGTCTTTGAGCCTCCTTCTTAGTTCAGGGACAAAACTTTAGCTGAGTTCAGTGAAAGCAAATCAATCCAGGGGCAGGAAAACTCCCACTTCTCCTAAGGAGCTGCTTCTCCTGGGATTATTGGGAGAAACAGAAACAAGGCTATGGAAAATGATTCCTCCCGCTGCCAATAACTCAGTGCTTCACTTACAACTATTCAAAAACGCTTTTCCAATGTGGTTTTTCTGCTTTCTCACCTCACTTTGGAGGCTCCCCAGCCCTGGATCCCCAGTAAGCCCCAGCAGTGGGAAGCTGGGCTTGCTGTTTAATCCCAGTTGGCCACGCTTTAGGCTAAACCCCCCTGGAAAACTGCTGTGTGCCCGACTTAGAGCCCAGACAAAGAGTTTGAACGGGGCCTAAGAGGATTCTGCTTTAATGCTCAGGGGGAATAAGGCTCTTTAATGCAGAAAAAGCCTCCTAATGGAGTCTGTGGGTCAGTGCTCCCTCCCCAGCAGCACCCAGAGGTACCTGGGCACGTTTCCACCGCTCCAACCCGCACCTGCTGCCCTTTAAATGCTGATTAACCACGTTAATTATTCTCTCTGAGGCGGTAATGCTTTCTCACCTCACCGAGTGCCAGACAGCAACTCCCAAATTGGAGCTGTTCCTTTCCAGCTTCCCAGTTTCCCCAAGGAGTGTTGTCTCTCTCCTGAAGTTTGGATTTCAGGGGAGAGGTTTGGAGCCGCGGTGTTTGATCACACGGAGGCTCCCGTGCCGCAGCTTCCCAAAATCACACATTTGATTTAATGCCTGACTATTTGGTAATTGCTCCTATTCACTCTCACACCGGCTCGAACGATTTGAGCTTTTAATGTGCCTCATCTCATTCTGAGGCACATCAATCCAGGAGGAGATCGCAGCACCTTGAAATACTAATGCTTGTCACACACTTTAATCTCCTCTAAAAGGTCTTGTTCCTCGTGTGCTTAAATCTCTTAACAGCTTTTCCTTCTCCTTAGGTTTTTACTTTTGTGCAACCCATTCCAGTTAGGCTGAAGTTTGTTTAATTTTCATTTCAGTGAAGAGCAGGAGCAATAATCTAAAAGCCTGGATTACTAGTGTATTAGTAAAAAGGTAAAATTGCTTTTTCTAAAAAATTACTTTTTTTTCCTCCCCAAGCATGAAACTCTCTCAAAAATGTATCTGTAGGAACAAAATAAACTTTTCAGAATGTAAGAAAACCTGCAAGAACTTACACTGGGTCATGCCTGAGGCTCACTTGGAGCACAGTTGGATATCACAGCTACATTTCTGATATTATGGAATAGTGGCAATGATTGACACCGTGCTGCTAAACACCTCTTACAATAACGAGATTATTCTTTTATTCCAGACTGGTTTTTATTCTATTGTCCATTTAGAAATGGTTACCTGGTGCTGTTTTATCTCCTTGCACCGTTCCTGCTGCTGAGGTTCCTACAAGGGACTCCCAGTGGGAGGGGATCCTTACAAATTAAACTACAGCACAACTGATTTCTGCCATTTCCCTCCCAATATTCCAGCAAAAATCGAATTCAAAAGGATTGCTCAATGGAGCAAACTTGTAGGAGTTCCCCAACCCCCCTGGAGATCAGCCTCACCCCTCGGGACACCATTTTAATGCTGAATTAACACCATCTGTACAAGAGCAACAGTTGTTAAAATTCTGTTTCTCTGGAAAGCTGCTGCTGTCACATCCAGACTTTTTTAATCCTTTGCTCATTGCTCAATCCCTGATGTGTTTCAGACTCATCAATGTTCACTCAGACCTTCAACTATCCCCAGAATACACAGGAAAAACTGTGCCAGTCAGTATCAGGGACCTGCTCTGATACATAAAAAAACCCCAAAAATTAAATTAAAAAATACATTTTATCCTCTATGTGAAAACCATAAACAATCTTTGAGATTTGGAGCATTTTTTCCCCTCATTGTTATCCAAAATGCTTCATAATAATTGTCCCCAATCCTTACAGTTCAGCCTTTATTTGAAGTGAACGATGCCTTGAAGAGCTCTCCCACTGCAGATCGTACTCACAGAGGGTTTTAGCTGCAAGCAGGGATGGGGCAGGGTTAAAATATTGCCTTCGTTTAAAAAAACAAAATCCTCCTGGATTTGACAGAGGAGAGGAACATAGCTGATATATGAAAATATTGCTGAGATGTGTGTTCAGCACTCAGGCACAGAGCTGATAAACACAGGCAGGCTCTGCCTGGGTGTCAATCAACTCCACGATGAATGGAGCCACTCAGTCCAAGAGCAGAGATCCAGGAGCATTCCCACCTTCCTATCCAGGGAATCCTGCCCCTTTTCCCTCCAAAACACAGGGCAGGGCTGGCCCTGCGCTCCTCCACAGTTCTTCCGATTTTCTTTCAAAGCTCTGAGGCAAAGGAGATCAAAATCAACAACTGGGCTGTTTCTGAAATGTCACCTGGGCAGTGCAGGAATCCCACTCTATTCATCAAAGGTGATCCTTCATTTCTCTGTCAAAATGTTTACCCCAAAAGGGTCCTCTGCCGAGGTGTTGGGATCCCATTTTGTGAGAATTTCCAGTTTATCACTTGGGACAGAGGGGTTTTTTAAAGAATCCCAGACTGGTTTGGGTCAGGAGGGACCTTAAATCCCATCCGGTGCCACCCCTGCCATGGGAGGGACATTTTCCACTGTCTCAGGCTGCTCCAAGCCCTGTCCAACCTGGCCTGGGACACTTCCAGGGATCCAGGGACAGCCACAGCTTCCCTGGGAATTCCATCCCAGCCCCTGCCCACCCTCCCAGCCAGGAATTCCTTCCCAATATCCCATCCATCCCTGCCCTCTGGCAGTGGGAAGCCATTCCCTGTGTCCTGTCACTGCCTGTGTAAAAAATCACTGTCCCACTTTTTTATCAGCCCCCTTTAAATCCTCAAAGACCCCAGGGAGGTCTCCCAGAGCCTTCTCTCTGCCTGTTTGACCTCTGTGCACAACTTCTGTAATTAAGACCTCACCAAATAATCAAGTGCAGCTCAACAACCACCTCGATGAGCAGGCTGAGGCCAGGTAACACCTGAACTCCCACATTCTTCCTCCCAAACCCAAAGATATTCAGTTCTGGAGCAAAACCTCGATTTTCTGACAAAATTTTCCAGATTTTGTGGGAAGGAAGGGAGGTTCTGCGTGCATGTTCCACCACCCTGGCTAACCTCGGGTTTCTCTTCTCTCACTGTTCAGACAGGAGCAGGGGCAATTCCAGAGCTTTAGGAAGTCGCTGTCAGTGTTTACCCCTGGCAGGGGCTGGAATTGTTTATTCCCCCCTGAGTGTGTGGGATTTCAGCAGAGCCACACACAGGGGACCAGAGGAGTGTCACGTGTGTCCCCAGGCAGGGCAGGCTGCCAGGACCTGAACCTGTGGTTCCAGAGAGTCTACGAGTCCGTCTGGGAAATGCAACCTGCTGCCTGGAGCATGAAACCATCCCCAGTTTAAAACTCGCAGCCTTATTCCTCTGGAATGTCCCTTTGGATGGATGGAATAGCCAACTCTGCTGGATAAGCACATTAACTGGATGCTTTGCCTAAAACGATCAGAAGTAAAATAACTCTGCTGACATTTAAATCACCAGAATTCCCTGCAAAGGCAGCGCTGAGGAGATGAACAGGAACGTGGATTAATTCCTCTGTGTGTTCCACATCCAGTCCCATTCCACAGGTCACCTCTGCACTGGGAGGGAGTTCAAGGAAAAAGTTGAAGAAGGTTTTGTCAGGTGAACATGGTTTATCATCCATGTCATGATAAACATGGATGTGATTCCACGTATTCCGTAACAATTAATTAGGAATATTGCTGCCACAAAGAGCAGAGCTGCAGTGGCTGCCTGAGCAGAAAAGGAACAACCTCAAACATCTTTTAGAAACTGTTGATTTTTCTGAAGACCATTGAAGACTGCAATGATGAATTGTCAGTGACAATATTTTATTCATTTTCCCAACTACCAACTGCCTTGAAATATCTTTAAATCACGGGTGATTAACAGCTGCAATAACTATAATTGGGTCACTGCAGCTTTAATCCCCGCTTTCACACCTAAATCTAAATCTAAACAACTGAAAAATCAAATCAGAAACGAAGCAGCAAAACACACCTTAAATTTCTGCAGCAGTAGCACTGCTCCAACCCTCCAGAGGTAATTATCATCCTTAATAACACCAGATATGATTGAGGCTTTTAACAAAAGGAATGCTGCCTTGGAAGCCTCTGCCACGACTCAGAATGTGACTGCTGTGAAAAATTGTCAGCTGAGGAATAAATGTGCTTTATGAACCATGGGTACGTGAGGGGATGTGCAAACTCTGCCCAGAAAGGGTTGGGAAAGGTGAAATTCCTTGACTCTTACAGGGAGGAAGTTGCACAAGAGGCCCCAGCCAAGGCTGAAGGGAAGGACTTGGAACCGTGACCTCAAAATCAACAGGTTTGGCAGAGGAGGGTTTGGATCGGGGTTATTTGTGGGTAGGAATGGATTTCCTAAATATTGAGCACCAATGTTTCTAAATATTGTTGTTTAAACAACAGCTCTCTCCACATCCAGTGCTGTTGGATGCTGCAACCAACAATCAAATTATTAACCTGCAGTTTTGGTATTGAAATCAGTCAAATCAGGCCCAGTTTATCAGGTAAAATAACCTCTTTTTTTTTTACACTTTTAATTCTCATGTTTCCTGTTGAATAACTTTTTATTTCAGCACTGGGAAAGGGACTGCTGGTGTGGAGTTTGAAGAAATCAGGGATGTTGATAAACGCCTGAAATAATTGAGCTGTTCTTTGTGAGTTTTTCCCCAAGGATTTTGTGTAGCTCAGGGCCAGGCTGCTCTTCTGTGTCTCAGACGTGGAGCAAACCAAAATCACCCACTCAAAACTGAAACAGTATTGCAAAAATTACTCCAAACGATGTCATTTCCAGACAGCAGCACAGTACACCTGCAAGGATGTGATCAAAAATTAGGAACATCCACAGATCCAAGGAACAGTCCCAAAAAGAAAATACACCTGATCCTGAGAGATGCTGTGCAGATTGCTTTGTATTTTGAATTTCTGAAGCAAATACCAAAGCGGTGATTATGATCTGCTAATGACTTTACCACCTACTCCTTGAAACTTTTTAAAAACCTCGAGGTAGAAGTTTGAACAGAAACCATTCGTTTGCCTGGGACACTTTCTCTGGAATTTTTAAAGACTTTTTTTTTTTTTTTAGGAGGAAGATATTAGCAAGTAATAATGACTCGGAAAATTAACCTTGCAAAAAATTCCTGCTGAAAACTCTGCCTGGATAAGGCTGTGCCAAAGCAAACACTGGGGATGGCTCCCAGGGGAGCCATCAGCTGCAGGGCTGGAGCTGTACGGGCTGCCCTTTCCCTGGGATGGTGCTCAGATGTGTGGAACACACAGGGAAAACACAGATGGATTTCTGCAGGATGAAGGAATAGTGTGTTGTACAATTATTTATTCTGCTACAAAGCCTCCCACTTTCTTGTGGTGTTCCTGATGGGTGCTGCTCACTGGAATGAAAGATAAGCCATGGCTTCTCCCCATCCTTGCCTTCCTGACATTTACATGTTTGCAATTCCTAAATACTATAACAGATACTGATGCCTAAAGAGGCCAACCTAGAAACAGAGACTGGACAGGAGGAAGGGAATAAAGGTGGATATTTATTGGAAAGGCCTTCAGAGGCACACCCTGGGCAGGCCAAAGGCTGCACCCAAGATGGACCCCGAGTCACGAGTTCTTCACACTTTTATAGCTTTGCTCCATTTGCATCTCAACCCAATGTCACCAATTAAACTTTAGCTAATGATGGAATTTCCCCTCAGCTTGCCCCCCTTCTCAAGATGCTGGGTTACACATTTTGGGCCTAGGCCGGGCTGGGTGTCCTTGGAGAGCAGCCTGGAGAGGCTTTGTTCTGTCTGTCTCAGCATGAGAGAGCAGCAGCTCACAGGCTGCAGGACACTGCAGAGTTACACACTGGGAATGCAGGATTTGAAAAATATAAAAGCTAAAACCTAAGGCATCAGTACTATAAAAAACCCTTTCTGTTTCTCTCTGTTGTGTACTGAAAGCCATAAAGTCTTTTTTTTTTAATTATAAAAGAAGTCTGGGATAAACTAGGAAGGGAATAGGTATTTCCTGACTCTGTCAAGCACCGAGGGCTTCCAGAATTTGTCCCAAATTCACCTTTTCCATAAGAAGAAAGGAAAGCTGCTTGACACACAAAATGGCAGCTCACAGAGTCCTGGAGTGATTTGGGTTGGAAAGGACCTTAAAGCCCAGCCCATCCCACCCCCTGCCATGGCAGGGACACCTTCCATTGTCCCAGGGTGCTCCAAGCCCCATCCAGCCTGGCCTTGGACACTTCCAGGGATCCAGGGGCAAATCTCAGAAATATCAGATGGATCAATATCAGAAGGCACCATTCACGAGAAAAAGGCATTGTAAGAATGTAAGGACAGAGAAAATTCGAGAAGATGGGGCAGAACGTGCAGAAATAGCAGCAAAGTTGTGCAAGAAGTGCAAACAAAGGGCCTCAATGAAGCATTGACTGAGGGGAGAATTCCTCAGGGAGTGATCATCACAGTGTTAGGGAAAGGAAATCCGGACAGAGCTGATTGAATCCATATTCCAGGCAATTTCTATTGTTCATGCATCAGGTACACACCGAGTGTAACAGCACAGCTCACAGCTGTCATGTTCCCCAAAGGAAGGGGGTAAAACTCCATGAAACAACATTTATTTTTTACATTAAAATCCACAAAGCCCAGTGATGTTGTGCCTTGAACAAGTGGTCAGTGTGAATTCTCAGTGATTCTCCCATTCTCACTCTCCCAGCTCCACTACAAACTGTGTGATTATAAAAAATGCCCTCAGAAGTTTTTTCTGTCAAGGGGGGTTTTTCTTCCAGCAGGAAAACACCAGCAATCACCAAGCTTTTCCACAAAGAATTCAGCTCAAATCAAGATAGATCTCAACTTTGACACACACAAAAAAAAAAGCAGGGAAACAGATTAGCTGGCAGCTTTTTAAGCAGCTGGCAGGGAATAACTATAAATTCACTTCTCCCACTGGCTCCCGAGGAAATTTGCTTTCCTGATTACTGGAAAGAGACTCATAGGGGAGGTTGGTGCAATCAGAACATTCTGTGGTGCAGCAGCACTTCAGAGCTTCAGAAATCCTTGCACTGAGACTTAAACCATGTGAACACAGCTTCATTTTCTAATTATCCCTTTGAAACTTCAAATGGAGTGGTTTCAAAAGAAATAAACTTAGGTCCCCGCATTGATTTGGCCTCACCTTTGTGTTTTTATTTAAATATTTCCCTCCATTTTCTGTAGCAGCCACGCAGGTGGGGGTTTGCAGTTTCTGGCTGCAAGACACGACGGCAAAATTGTTTCATTTTCACTTCTCGGCTCATCATTTTCTTTGTTTTTGTTGCATTTTAATTTCACGAGCTGGCTATTTCCAAGGAAATAAACATGCCAGGGACACGCTGCCACTCGTAATCTCCCTGCTGGTGCCAAGGTCACGGAGGGAAGGCCGGGTCAGTGCATTAAGTCCTGAGTGCCAGTAATAGCTGCTCTTGCTCGGAGATGTCACTTTGCATTTGTCTGGAGAAGTCAGAGCAGGAGTTCAGGATCCCTGATGGGGGTGATGAGCAGAGCGTGCCGTTTTTAATCAGTAAATTGGTTTACAGGAGCAAACTTTCTGTTCAATTGGCTGGCAGAGTTAGGGCAGCGTGCAAGAAATAGCATTTTACCTCAGAATTCTTCATGTAGGGCGTTCTTTTTGTATGTTCCTGCATTCAGATCCAGGTTCTGGGCTTTATCTCAGATAGGAGGTGATAAGAAAACACCACAAGTGAGTTAAACAGGGGAGGTAAGAGCCAGGCTAACCCACCCTGTCCCATCCCTCTCCAGTTTTCCAAGAAGAGCAGTGTTTATGCCTCTTTTCCTAGGAATATTCAGTATAATTCAGACATTTAAATGTCTCCTTTAAATCACAGCATTATCAGAAGGCTTCAAAATATATCTTCATAAAGTAAATTTATGTCTGTTTGGGTTTGGTGGGGATTTTTTTAATCATCTTTGTTGTGCAATGTGGTGAAACATCCGAATTCCCAGCATTTCTTCCAGAGCATTTTCATCCTGGGAATGTACATAAGAGGTGAAAGAATGGGGAGAGCTGTAGGATCTCTGGTGGCTGCATGCTCTAAAGGCCTCAGGATGGACGTGTTGACTACAACCAGATGGCTGCAGGCTGCTGAAACATTCCCATCTCCATTAATAATATTCCAGTGACTCCTGCTTTTCTCAGCAGCACCAGGGACTGCTCTGTGCCCTGCTTTTCCCAAGTGTCCCATAAAAAGCTGCACACCAACTTCCAACCTTTCCAAGTAAACCTTTTCCAAGTAAACCTTTCCCTGGTACCTCTGCCCTTCACACCTCATCCCCACATCCCCAGCTCTGCAGCAATTCCATTTTTCCCCACGTTTGGTTACAAACTTCTCGTGGACACGGTTTTGCTGGTAGGAAAAGGTTTAATTAAGTCATGCTTTTAATGAGCAAACCCAGCCCAGCAATGGGAGAGCTCAAAAATGATCTGCACAGCTTTAAACTCAGAATCTTTTCTAGCTCAGAGCACAGCCAGGGATGTTATGGAAGTTCTGATACATTTAATAATTTAACTAACACATGGATTTGATAGATAAAACTGTAAGATATGAACCGTTTGTGATGTCCAACGTGCAAGGGCAGACCTAGAAAAAACCCCGATGTCCCAGTGCCCCATCCCACTCCATTGCACCCAAATTCCTGCTTCCCAGAGCCTCCAGCACCCCTGCACCCCTTCCAGCCAGCCCCACTCCTGGTCCAACTGAGCACTTTTGGATCCACCTCCTCAGCTTTCAGACCCCTCTCCCCCTTCCCCTCCTCATTTCCCATATATTTCAAATCCTTTCCCTGTTTCCAGCACCTACACTGGGCAGAAGTTTTCTGGGTGTTTGGTCACTTTTGGAGTAAAATCATATCGATAAATAGAAGTTTGCAAGGTCACATCAGTTTGTCACTTACTGGTTGATGGAATTATTCATTGTAGAGGACAAATTCTGTGTGAGAGCTTTGATTATCCAACAGCACTTCCATGGTACAACCTATGACAGGTCTCACCTCCTCTGGAAGGTGTAAATCATCCCATTCCAGCCTGTTGAAAGGGACTGAATCATTTCTCTGCTTGCCCACATCTCCCACAGAAACTGCTGGGCAGAAAAGGTGATTAGCATTCCAGTTAATAGAGCCCAAAGCTATCAGTAATAAATCCATTAGAACTTTTAATTAAAACCCCGAAACTCGTCAGGCAAAATCCACCCCATACAATAAAATAAATTTATAATATCGGTAATAATTAGCAATGCATCCTGTAGGATTAAAAATCATTAAAACAATTACATTTTGAAGTATTTTTAAATAGGTAATAGACTGCTTCAAAGACAGGAATAAAATTATAGTCAGAACCTGTAGGCTACTGTCCAGGCAGGATATACTCTGAGTGTAGTCTCAAATAATGAACTTACAAGTAATTAACAAGTAGCAGGTACTGGATAATTACTTTTAATGATCTTGCCTTCCTTCTTGAAGATAACAAAGATTTGGGGCCCCTTTGAGCAAAATTTGGTGACTGTCACACTTTAAGTGTTGCCCACTGTTCCCAACATCCAAGAAGAAACATGTTCTAAGTATTCCAGGATTCCAGGGTCACACAAATAGTCTGGAGCCCAAAATTCCTGTCGAGGAAAATAAAAAATAAATTCAAAAGTCAGTTGTCCGGGGTGGTAAGAGCTTTTTTTTTACTAGCAATTGCCAAAATTCAAGTTGTGTTACATAAAGGCTCAATGGATTTGGTCAATGTTAGTCCAAAACCACAGGGGAAATGAGTCTGCAGGATAAATTCCTGAGCTGATTGGAAGTTTAGGGGATTTTCCTTGTTCTCTGCTTCCAGAATTTTTGCAGAGAAGATGCAAAAGCCTGAAGAAGGGGAAGAGAACAATACAGCTTCCATGAACTCACAAGTTCAGGCACAGAGCTCCACATTTCCAAAGCTGCTCTACTCCACTCCACTTTCCACTCTGGCTCCTTCCCAGCCTTGAGCTGAGCAGGATTTCTGCAAACTCCCGGGATCCCAACTGCTCCACCCAGCCCCAATCTGCCAAACTGGTTCAGAAACAACCCCAGGCAGAGATGGATGGAGCTGCAGGAGAGAGGCAAGGAAAGCTCCAGCCTAAAAACCCCCCATTAGGAAACAACTTCCTGGGAAAATGATCAGGTGCAGAGGAGTGGAAGTAGCTGATCAAAATTAAAGCTTAATTAAAATATGAGGAACAGACCAACGCTAAATGGAAAAACCTTTAGTACAAGCTGAGATTAAATGATACCACTTAAAAAACCTCTTTGTGCAGCACAAAATCTCCACAACTCAGAGCCCAGAAGCAACACATTACTTTGCCCAAAATAAAGATTAGTCTCAAAATTCAGTTTGGGGTTCAAAGAGAACTACTAATTTCTAAATTTCAATTTAAAATGACAGGATAACACAACAGCAGGGCCAAAGCTGAGTGGTCAAGCATTCTCAGGTGTTTCTCAACATCCCCTTATCATTTAGATTATTTGCAAGCAGGACACCAGGTGAGATTGGCAGATGTTTGGGGCTGAGGTGCTGACAAAGCTCAGAGATGCACAGCCACAATTCTCCTCCACAAGAAGAATTTAGATTATCAAGCACCTGAAAGGCATCAGCAGGTGGCTCCTACTCACCTGTTTCATGTGATCAATGGGAATTTGCCTGTTCCTGAAGACATTTGTCTGATATCATCATTTTTTTTGTTATTACAGAATCATGGAATGGTTTGGGACACCTTCCCCTATCCCAGGGTGCTCCAAGCCCTGTCCAGCCTGGCCTTGGACACTGCCAGGGATCCGGGGGCAGCCACAGCTTCTCTGGGAGCCTGTGCATCACCCCTCTCCCAGCCAGGAATTCCTTCCCTAAAGGAAGCTAAATTAATTCCAATCAACAACTGGGCTAAAAATTCCCATTTTCCACACCATCCACTGGTGTTTCCTGGATATCCATCCAGTACCAAGTCCACAGGCTGCACATCCACAGCCAGAGACTGAAAATAAACACGCAGTGCTAACAACCAGAATGCAAACCAGCCATTAAAGGCAAATGTAATGAAATGTTATGTGATCAGTGGGAATTTCACACCTGTTCCTGAAGACATTTGTCTGATACCTTTTTTTTGTTATCACAGAATCATGGAATGGTTTGGAACAACTTCCACCATCCCAGGGTGCTCCAAGCCCCGTCCAACCTGGCCTTGGACACTTCCAGGGATCCAGGGGCAGCCACAGCTTCTCTGGGAGCCTGTGCATCACCCCTCTCCCAGCCAGGAATTCCTTCCCAATAGCTAAAAATTCTCATTTTCCACACCATCCACTGGTGTTTCCTGGATATCCATCCAGTACCAAGTCCACGGGCTGCACATCCACAGCCAGAGACTGAAAATAAACACGCAGTGCTAACAACCAGAATGCAAACCAGCCATTAAAGGCAAATGTAATGAACTGTTACGTCTAGACTGCTCCACAAAGACTGGCAATGGGCTGGATTTTGAGCTCTTTTATGATGTGTTCTGGAATAAAAAGGAACCAACATGAAAATGAACTCTAAGAAAAAAGAAAAATCCCTCAGAAGATGTTGCAGTTTTAAGGAAGAATGATAAAAAGTTTTAAAGAGGAATAAGAGAGAAAGCAAACTGATAGGGCAGGATGAAAAAAAACCCCTTCCGATTAGGAAATCAGCAAAAGCAATTTATCTGAAATGCTTCTTCATAAGAAAAGTAAAATAAATAAAACACAGTCATCAAGGTGGTGGTGAAGAGCAGGTGTGTGAGGGAGAATTGAGCTTGGTGGGAAAATAAAAGCTGGAACTTGCATATGCTGAGACTCCAACTGAGGATTGTCCTTAGCACAAAGATTTAAATTAATGACAGGAGATTCGTGGAAGAATAATAAAAAATTTAAGTGAGCAGGGACGAATGAAAAATCATTAGAACTTTGAAAAAAACTCAGATGTAGACACCATAGCTTAACAGAACTCAGAAAAATTGGGGGAAAATGAGTCCTGCCGATGCATTTTTCAATGGGATAAATATTAGTGCTGAAATTAAATTTAACTCCCTGGAGTTCTGTCGTTGGCTTTGTGGGGCAATGACTTGACTTACAAGCAGGAAAGGAGAAATTTAAGGTATAATCAGAAAGCAGCTTTAAGTTTGACTTGTGAGATCTGTTGGCAGTGGGGTATTTTGACCTGAAAAGGTGACGTAGAGGAAATTGTGGAGTTCAGCACGTGGTGCTTCCAACAGGCTGGCACACACAGGACAGGTGTCAGCTGGACTCAGTGCTCTCAGCAAACCTCTGGGGCTGGAAAATTCTCCAGTTCTCTGCAATAATTTCAAAGTTCAGTAGATTGTCCAGAGCCAAAGCTGGAATCCACCAGCAGTAAGTGTAATAATAATCCCAGCCCCAGAACAGGCTCTGTGCTCGTGTCCATCCCTTTTCTGTTTCCTCTGAGTCACCCCCAGATTCTGGTTCCAAATCCTCCTGCTCAGCTTGGATGGGATTGAGCTGCAGTGAGACAGCAGCACGTGGGACAGACTGATGGAAACCTGTGGGTTCTGCAGCAGAGTTCTGTAAGATCCCAGCCTTTCCTTGGGATGTCACCATTCTCCTCACATCCCAACAAAGAATCACAGAACCATTGGAAAAGACCTTTGGGGTCATTGAGTCCAAAGTGTGACAATCCCAACCTCGTCACCCAGCCCAGAGCACCGAGTGCCAAACCCAGTCATTCCTTTAAAATTCAGGGTGTAAAGGGAATATTGACCAAATTCCTGTCCCTAATCACTCTTTTTCAACAGAGGAGCTAATTTAGGATCTGAGATATTCATGATGTTTAGTATGGAGGTGCTGTCACCCCAAAATGAGCAGCAAACCCCTCCTAAAGCAGCAGTCCCTAATGCTGGGAAGTGTCCCCCTGGCTCCCAGAGGATGGGAGCAGAGGGAAAGCAGAATTCCAGAGGCAAACTGGGCACGAGTGGGAGCTCTGGAGGAGCCCTGAGCACCTCCCAGGACTCAGAGCCAAAGCTGGAAGAGTTCCCCTGACAAACACACAAGGGGTAGGGTCACAAGGAGCTCAGCCCCACAGAGCTGTGGTTGTTTGTATAACCTCAGGATACTTCCCAAGGCACAACAATTCCCGTTCCCAGTCACTCCTGCCCTTGGATCAAGTCTGGCCAGTTGAGGGACTGGAGAAAAACAGGCAGTAATCGAGCTCAATGTGGGATTTTTGCACTTAAAGCAGAATTATATGGACTTACATCACCTCTTCACCTGAAGCAGGCTCATATTTACCACGGTGCTGTGAAAGACCCCCGGCCATCTGGGATTTTTATTGAAAGAAAAGACCAAGCCATAAGAAGCAGCTAATACTCACTGCAGCAGCTGTGCACTGTCTCCAAAGAGAATTATGGGACATGCATCCCAGGCGTGGCATCGCTCTGGAAGGAGCTGATTAGATACACTTTGGGAAGGAAAAAACTGTGTCCATCAAATAAACAGGCTGTGGTGGAGAAGGGAATTCTGGAGGCATCCTCCTTTTGCTACATTTCAAATACAGGGTAATTCCAGAAACTCCTTTGTTGGTTATTATTATTTGTAGGAGTAATTAATTCTGGCTGTAGAATAGGCAGCAGAGCTAATTACAGATAGGAAGTATCTATAAAACGAATTAAAATTCACGAGCAAACGTTACTAAAGGCAGTTGACCATTTATTTTTAATGCTTTTAGGAGCATCTACACTGGAAATGAGGAGCGTAACAACATCCAGCAAAAACTTCTCTTTTGAAGAATGTAATTTTTAAAAGTGAAATACACAGAGTGAGTGCATTTAAGACGTTATCTTACAAGTTCTCAAGCTACTCCTGACACATATGGTACAAATTCTGTTGTCTTTGAAGTCATAAGCTGACTGTGACACTGGAAATATACTGAGGATTTAGTTCAGTTCTACCTCTACCTACATAAAGTTGTAGAAAATACCAATTACTTCTGAATTTCGTTAATTATTTATACCTCTCTAAGGTGTCTGAACTGAAAATAAATAAATTGTGTTGCTGGAATAAAATTCTCAATTTCTGCAGGCACCACATTTAACTCCTGCACAAGTATTGCAGCTGTGAAATTGTGTTACACCCCTTGTGATGGAGTTGAAAACTGAACCCAAATTATTTAATATCTGACACAATCTCCACATTCTGAATTTCTCTAATGCACAAAACCTTTTCTGATGTAACGTTTTATACACCTGTAAAACCTAATGAATGGACCCAATATATTGTGCATAAATCCTCATTCCTTTCTGTCAACAGAAGGAAAAGTTTTTTTTTTCTGTGGGATTGATTCTCCAAGTTTTTGAGAACTGCTCTAACAGACAGATCCCAGCGTGGAAAAATCAAGGATGCCAAGGTTTATTGTTTTGTTTAATGCCAATAGAAATGGGAAAAATAATAGCAATTCTCATTTTTATCTTTTTTTTTTGTACATGAGAATGCCTGGTGCTTACAAATTACTTCGAGTGGTAAATTCTGCTCACGTGGCACTTTTCTAAAATTGAAGAGCGAACAAATGGGAACAAACAACCTGCAATAAACAAGTGGCCCTTCTTTTCTTCCAAAGATTTTCTACATCAGTGCCTTGAAATAATATGGATGCTATTTCCAGCCACTTAAAAATAACTCCTAGTGCAGTATTTTCTTGTTACTATTGAGGGTGGGAGCAAGAATAGCTTTCCAAAAGAATATTTGGCATAGGAACAGTGTGCTATATTTTTTTTTAATAAAAGATCTCATGACACAAAGGCATCTGCAACTCGAGGACGTGGAAATTCAGCTGGAACCCTCACACCACAAAATGCACCTTACATCCCCCCAAATTCTTGATTTGTTAAGAATAATTAAAAAGATGTGGGATTAGAAATATTAAATGGGCTGCAACAAGTTGATTTATGGCAGCAAATAAAAACACTGAGGCTGTTAACACACTACTAAGTGTAGTGTTAACTACACGAGGCATCCATCAGTGTAAATAAATTTCTTCCAGTAGATCTTTATTGGGACCTGCCAGTCTATTTCTACTTGAGAAATATTCAGCTGGTTAGATCCTGACCTGGTGCAAAACAAAAGCACTCACAGGATTTCTTTTTAGTGAACTTAGAGAATTAAAAATAAAACAAACTGTGCTGGCATTAATTCCTTTGTCGATGATTACTTAAGAAGAATTTCTGCCACTCTTCATTCTTAGCCCAGCACGAGAATGTCAGCAAGTCCCTGCTGAAGCTCTTGATCCCCCATAAAGCTAAAAATGTTGTGCAGGGTTATGGGGATGCCTGAGGGACCCTGGGCACACACAGAGCCCAGCAGTGACTCCCTAAGGACAGCTCGGCTTAAAAAAGAGCCCGAAAGAAATAGGAAACTGCACCAAACCCCAAAAGGCTGCAATGATCTCACCCCGCATTTCAAGAGCTGCTGTAGTGGCAGGAAAGAGAATATTGGGACTATTTTGGCCCCAGCTATGCACAGGGGGTTGGTTTGCTGTCTGCAGGGAAATCTGGGCTGTGGGAATGGCTCTGGAGTGACCCAGTGCCACGGGCAGCAGCTACAGCACTCAGCGGGCTCAGGGAGCTGACAGGAGCAGGAGCACCCCCAAAATCTGACCTGGGATCATTGCAATGGTTCAGGGATTTCACAGGAACACCTTACAAAATCTGAGCTGGGAATCATTGCAATGGTTCAGGGATGTCACAGGAGCACCCCCCAAAATCTGACCTGGGAATCATTGCAATGGTTCAGAGATGTCACAGGAGCACCTCCCAAAATCTGACCTGGGAATCATTGCAATGGTTCAGAGATTTCACAGGAGGACCTCCCAAAATCTGAGCTGGGAATCAATGCAATGATTCTGAGATGTCACAGGAGCACCCCCCAAAATCTGACCTGGGAATCATTGCAATGGTTCAGGGATTTCACAGGAACACCTTACAAAATCTGAGCTGGGAATCATTGCAATGATTCTGAGATTTCACAGGAGCACCTTCCAAAACGTGACCTGGGAATCATTGCAATGGTTCAGCGAAGTCACAGGAGCACCTCCCAAAATCTGACCTAAGAATCGTTGCACTGGTTCAGAGATGTCACAGGAGCCCCTCCCAAAATCTGAGCTGGGAATCATTGCAATGGTTCAGCGAAGTCACAGGAGCACCTCCCAAAATCTGACCTAAGAATCGTTGCACTGGTTCAGAGATGTCACAGGAGCCCCTCCCAAAATCTGAGCTGGGAATCATTGCAATGGTTCAGCGAAGTCACAGGAGCACCTCCCAAAATCTGACCTAAGAATCGTTGCACTGGTTCAGAGATGTCACAGGAGCCCCTCCCAAAATCTGAGCTGGGAATCATTGCAATGGTTCAGCGAAGTCACAGGAGCACCTCCCAAAATCTGACCTAAGAATCGTTGCACTGGTTCAGAGATGTCACAGGAGCCCCTCCCAAAATCTGAGCTGGGAATCATTGCAATGGTTCAGCGAAGTCACAGGAGCACCTCCCAAAATCTGACCTAAGAATCGTTGCACTGGTTCAGAGATGTCACAGGAGCCCCTCCCAAAATCTGAGCTGGGAATCATTGCAATGGTTCAGCGAAGTCACAGGAGCACCTCCCAAAATCTGACCTAAGAATCGTTGCACTGGTTCAGAGATGTCACAGGAGCCCCTCCCAAAATCTGAGCTGGGAATCATTGCAATGGTTCAGCGAAGTCACAGGAGCACCTCCCAAAATCTGACCTAAGAATCGTTGCACTGGTTCAGAGATGTCACAGGAGCCCCTCCCAAAATCTGAGCTGGGAATCATTGCAATGGTTCAGCGAAGTCACAGGAGCACCTCCCAAAATCTGACCTAAGAATCGTTGCACTGGTTCAGAGATGTCACAGGAGCCCCTCCCAAAATCTGAGCTGGGAATCATTGCAATGGTTCAGCGAAGTCACAGGAGCACCTCCCAAAATCTGACCTAAGAATCGTTGCACTGGTTCAGAGATGTCACAGGAGCCCCTCCCAAAATCTGAGCTGGGAATCATTGCAATGGTTCAGCGAAGTCACAGGAGCACCTCCCAAAATCTGACCTAAGAATCGTTGCACTGGTTCAGAGATGTCACAGGAGCCCCTCCCAAAATCTGAGCTGGGAATCATTGCAATGGTTCAGCGAAGTCACAGGAGCACCTCCCAAAATCTGACCTAAGAATCGTTGCACTGGTTCAGAGATGTCACAGGAGCACCCCCTAAAATCTGACCTGGGAATCATTGTATGAAACCACTGAAAGGTTTAAGAAGTGCAAAAAGCAGCTCTGGCTGTAGTTCAGGCTGTAGTTCCCCAGTGTGCCCCATACACACACTTTTGTCACTTCAGTACATCACCAGGTAACATTTTTCAGTGAATTCCTGCATTCTCCAGCTACATCTCAGCACAAAAACTGCCAAATGTTTAATTTGTGCCTGTGCTGGGAACAGGATTTAAGTGGGACTGGTGGAGCTCAGTGAGATGGAGGCAGGAAAGGAGCAGCTCCATTACTCTGTGAAGGTGAATCCCACTGGAACACCGACAGGATCATGGAATTGTTAAGGTTGGGAAATACCTGTGAGATCAAATCCAGCATCACCAGTGCTCACCACAATCCCTGTCCTCATGTGCCACATCCACACTTCCAGGGATGGTGACTCCACCACTTCCCTGAGCTGTTCCAATGTTTGACAGCCCTTTCTGTGAAGGAATTTTTCCTGATATCCAATTTAACCCTCCCCTGACACAACTTGAGGCCATTTTCTCTTGTCTTGTCAATTGTCACATTCAGAAAAAAATTACTTTGGGAAAAAACTGCTTTGGAAACACAAAACTGATGCTGTGGGCTTTGATTTTCTTATAAAAAAAGACAGCTTTTGACTTCATATTCTATTCTTAACCCTTATTTAATAATCCAGAATATTTCTATTATTAAATAATAATTCATTATAATCATGCTGACTCTCAATGATTCAAAGACATTTTCCTATTTAACTATTTGTATTCTGTATCTAATAGTTATCAATTTTAGTAACCCTAAATTCCTCATTAAAAAAATCTGGACAGAATTTATAAGGAAGAAAACATAAGTTCCATCAACTGATATAATTCAGACAGAAGAGACAGATTTTGGGGCCCAAAGCCCTTCCTCAGGTCAGGAGCAAAAGTGCCATAGAATTTTTTATACTGCTACAAGTGTGTTTCTGATTTATGGTATTTAAGATGAGATTTTGGAGTGTAAAAGTTTGAAAGTTGATAAATTTTGATAATTCATGTGTCAGGTATGAAAATATCTGTTGTAAAGTGATAAAAGGGGAGGGCTAAACTGGGATCTCTCTGATCAGTAAAGTCCTACAGAGAGCAAACCCCTAAGGAGTGTAAAAGTTCCTGTGCTAAGATGTTTGGAAGCAACAAAAATATGGACACACAGTAAAATTGAAATTCAGCTCTCCCACCTCTTAATTCAAAATTGTATCAATGGACTGCATTAGTTATTCAGACAGAGCAGCCAAAAATCACTTAGCAGGGAATAGCAGAATCTACTGCATCTTTTCTCCACAGACCAAAAAATCTTCCCATTTCTAGAGCTCATGAGAAAGACAGTGGGCCACTATTCTATTTTCTTGAGTTTTAGAATAATGAGACTTAATTTCTTGCCTAGAAGCAAAGGAAGGGCATTTTTATGGCAAATCATTTGATGCAAATCTGTATGAAAAAAGCAGATTTTTCACTGAATTCGGATTGGCAGCAAAAGCTGCAGCGTAAGCCCAGGGATGTATCAAAAACTCACCTCAAAAGCAGGGATTTTAATCCTGATTTATGGGATTTCAATCCTGATTTATGAGATTTCAATCCTGATTTATGGGATTTCTCAAGGCACAAAGCCTTGATCATTTTTAATATCCCAAAAAAGTGGGGAAGCCTTGTGAAACACAGAGTGTGTGGACACAGCTAACACGAGTTCAGCCACCAGCCTTAACCTACAACACAAGAAAAACACAAGAAAGGAATTAGGGTATGAAGCAAATGTTTCTGTCAATCCATCCCCAGGATGGATCCTGAAGGATGTCGATGTCAGCAACAGAAGTGCATAAACCAATAGAAAAACACTAAATTTCCCCCAAATTTTATACAAGCACTGGAAAATTTTGTATAATTATTAATAATCAGGGGCTGTAGAGAATTTATGGATCGCTAAACTCTCACCAGCCAAGCAATGGCAGATTTCAGGATTAATGGATGGAGAGAATAAATTCCTCCATAATTTCAAGGGCAGCAGAACCTCAGCTTGAACTGTTACCCAACTTCTGCTCTCAGTGCCAAAGGTGGTGAACTTCAGCATCCCCAGGGTGAGCCAGAGTTTGCACAGTCAGAAAACTCTTGGGGTGAAAAGGACTGCACAAGTCATTCACAGCACCACGAGTGTCCCAGGGCTGGAATTGCACAGAAACACTCCCTCTTCCTGAAAAAACAAAGGATGGCTGTGGAACATTTGGCTCCACATCCCAGCTCTCCCTACACCTGTTATCTCTGTTATTTTTGGCAGCAGTGCTGGGGGAGTCCAGTTGAAGTGTGGATTTCACTGCTCAACCTGTTGGCAAATTCCATCAAGGGGGGTTTCTCCATGCTTGGTGTCGTGGACAGGGAAGTGCAATCCATAAGAAAAGAGGAAAATCAGAGGTGTGAGCCCCTGTCGTGGCATTCCCTGCCAGGATAATGTGGAGAAGGAAAGCACGGGATGAATTCTGCAGGGCTGTTTGTGAGCTCTGATCTCTCCCAGTTCTGCTGCTGCTTTGGGGTCATTTCCCTTTGGATACTGTTAAGTAGATAAAGAATGGCTTAAAATGAGAATAAAACCCCTGAGCTGAAGACCAAGGTAAATTTTTTACACTATGGACTGATATCAATGAAATCCAATTTTTGAATAGGTCTGGGGATGCCAGCAAAGAGAAACCATGAAGTGAATATGGCCCTGATAAAATCCCTAATTGGGGCTGAATAATGTTCATCACCACATTCTCCTGGCTCGGGATGTCACCAAGGCCTGTAACACCTCCAGCTCCTGCAATCAGCCCTTTAGGATCTTCCTGAACAGGAGTCTGTACCCTGAGCAGTGGTTTTGTGTGTGTTTTTAGGGTTTTTGTTTCACTTCAATAGCCACTGATGGTGATTTAAAAATCTATTCATGCTTTTGGCCTCCGCAATCTCCTGCGGCAGCGCATTCCAAAATTTAATTCCGTGCTATTTAAGAACACTCCACGTTTGCATACTGCCTGTTTCTTGTGTATGAAAAAGGATGAAAAATGATGTTCTGTGCACCTTTCCCACACTATTCATGAATTCAGAGGCTCCCTCCATAACTCTGCGTTTCGTGTTCTCATTGCAGAGTGGAAAAATCCTAAAGAATTCAATCTCTCCTCACAGAGCAGTTGCTCCATAATTTTGATCACTGTGTGTGCTCACTGTGACATCTCAAGTTACTGTCTAAGCTTTGCAAGACCACGGGGCTGGTTTAAATAAACCACAGCTTTGCTGAAAATCAGAGTTACAGATAAAAAGCAGATTATAATCACAGTTTAAAACACATTAAAAGTCGTCTCTTTCACAAATCCAGGGAAAAAACAACACTCATGAGTGACTAACAGCACTGTCATGTGATGTGTTGGTCCAAAAGTCTCTCATAGAAAAGTCTAAGTCATAAATAGACTTTTTATGTTATAGAAAGTTATAAAAAGATTCTCTCTCACACACACAAGAGAATGATGCTGCCCTTATCTGTAATTAGGGA
Organism: Pachycephala philippinensis; assembly: GCA_013397055.1. Taxonomy (NCBI): domain Eukaryota; kingdom Metazoa; phylum Chordata; class Aves; order Passeriformes; genus Pachycephala; species Pachycephala philippinensis. The sequence continues at coordinate 85,347 of VWZT01011458.1, read as the reverse complement.
AAAGCAGCAGCTCCAGACAGGTAAACTCTGAGCAGTGGGAGGTTGTCACAAATTCCCAGTGGAGAAATACCACAGGGAGCATATGGGGCAGTAAATCAGCCCCTGGGCGTAAGAAGATCTCAGACAGGCAAAAAGCAGCAAGCTGGAACAGCTGTGCCCCAGGAAAAGCAGAACGAATGGATTTGCCACCTCCTGACTCCAGAGATCCCAATGCCTCTGGAGAGAACAGCAGGGCCAAGCAGGGAAATTGGGAATTGTAAATTGATTTGCTAAACAATTTATAAACATCCAAAATGCTGCTTCATTTCCGTGCTAAATGTGTTTTACTCAGAAAGGATAGAGATGGCTGAAGTTAACAGGAGAACTCTGAACTGGGCTGTGTTTCACACAGGACTTTATGGGACACTGCACTGACCATTCCCAGCAAAACCCATTGGATCTGCCTTTCCATACTTTTATTTACCCCAAACCACACAGTGCAGCTCAGAGACACCCCAAACTCTGCTGGGGTCCTGGTTTTGTATGGCACAGAGAGCAGGGCAGGTCCTTAACACTGCACAGCCCTTCAGAGCATCCCAAACCACCCCAGAGAAACCCCAAACCCTGCTGGGGTCCTGGTGTTGTGTGGCACAGAGAGCAGGGCAGCTCAGCTGCTCAGAGCATCCCAAACCACCCCAGAGAAACACCATGATCCCAATGCAGCCATGGAAAATGGGGTCAGGCACTGGAGAGGGCTGGGAATTTTGGGGGGTCCGCACCCCTGGATGTCCAAGGAATGACTGGACATGGCACTTGCTGAAAATAGGATTGATCCCAGGTTGGACTCGATGCCCTGGGAGGTGTTTTCCAAGCTGGATGGTTGTGGGATGCTGCTGGCAGGGATGGAGAGGACTGGAAGGTGAAGCTGGGCAGCTCAGCGTGGCACTGCACTGCCTGTCCTGGGGGATTCTCTGTTTCCAGGGGTCTCTGCAAGACAACTTGAGGAGGATGGTTCTTTAGCATGGAGTCTGAGAGGGGCTGAGCAGAACAGTTCCCACCAGAATGATGGACTGACCATCCTGTAGCACTCTGGGCAAATTCCACATGGAACTGGGAGCAGACCTGGGGTGATAATTTAGATTGCCCAAATTACAGCCTAGAATAAGACAAATTTGGGGTTCAGCTGACTGACTGGCTTAAAAGATCACTGCCTGGCTGGAGGCACCTGCATTTCCAGCTTTATTCTCCCTAAAACCTGTCCCCATCCTCTCTGTCACACGACTCCCCAGGTAAATGGTCTCTGAGCCATCCCTATCACAAAGATCCAATTTCCCATGTAATAAATACACTTCCAATGAGTCAATAATTCTCTTTAACCTCAGCCATTTGACAGAGCTGGATTAAGAAACTCAGTGTGAAACTTTGTCACGAGTTTTTCAGTTGTTAATGGCGCTGGGTTACTGTGTCCTTCTGTAAAACTCAAATCCAAAACTTGTTTTATTAAATTAGAGCTTCTTTTCATTCCAAATAAGATTTTTCTCAAAAAAACTACTGTGAAAGAAAAGGTTTCTTAGAGTTGGAAAAAAACCTAAAATGGTGTTTTTAAATCAAGACATGAAAGACTCAAAAACTCTTGAACAGTTCAAATTCATAAACTGAAGTAAACTTTGAAAATGCACAGAGGGATTTGTTCCAGATTGGCACATATGTTACAGGAAATTAAGATTTATTTATGATAATGAAATTAGGAAAAAAAATAAGCAAGAAAAAAAGAAGGGAATTAGTACTAAGTTTACCAACATTTTACTAAGATCTATTTGATGTGTTCTCACAGAAACCGTCAAGTTTCACTCAATTTTACTGGAACTGGTCTCATGAAGGATGTTTGATGAGTGTAAATACATTTAGACACCAAAATTATTTATTTTCATGTTTATCAAAAACAATATTCAGGGTTTAACAAGTCTCCAAGATAGTAGAGTCAGTTAAGTAATAAAATTGATCATAAAAGTTTATTAATTTGCAGTTGTGATCAGGAAATGGGATTCAAATGACTCAGCTTAAATTAATTTCAAAATCTTCTCTTGCCCAACCATTAAATAAATTTTTAATGTGTCTAAAAGACTGTTACGTATTAAGATATGGCAAAAAAGTTCAAGCTGAGCATTTCTGTATAGCAGCAGTACATATTTCAGAATTGAAATTTTCCTTTCCTTTTCTATTCACCCATTTTAAGCAGAAATCACAGCTGAAAACAGCTGAGTCAAATATATTTTATTTGCTCTGTAATGAGTGTTTTTAAATGCTTCCCTGACTGTTCCCAATAAATCACTTTGTAATTAGACCTCTGAATTTGGAGTTGATTTGCCAATATCTGTGTGTTTTCTATCAGGTGCTGCCTATCAAAATTGCCTGGGATAAGGAGCACAGCAGGTTTCTGTTGCTGTGGCTTCTGAATTCAGGTGAGGTGCAGTCCTTAAACGTTATCAAAGCACTCCCAGTTTGCTTTGAAATCTAAGCAACCTAAAAATAGGCTGAAAGAGATTCTGTAAGGAGGAAAGTGTAGAGTAAACTTCTTTCAAAACAGAGTCTTCCCAGCAGAACAAAGAACAGCTTAGGCAGGAGATGAGGGATGTGAAAAGAGATGATGTGGCATTAAAAAATCTTTATTTCATACTAAACAAGGTGTCTTGTAAAAGTATCTTTTTTCCTTTATAAAAGACACAGGGATTAAAAATAATCAGTTCTGCCAATGATAACCTATTTTTAAATTCTACTTACTTGCTGTGTATGCTATTGTTGTTTACTTGAAGTGGCTTAGAAAGATGCATAACAAAAAATAGCATTATAATATTAAATTAGTAATTGATCAGCAGATACGTGGGATTTTCTTCTCCTCAAATTACCATTGACTTTGAACCAGAAGCAGTTGCACTACTGGATTTATTACAGGAAAAATTGTGGGAACTTTGAGATTTCAAGAGCTTTTCAGCATGGGACAGGAGGAAAATGCCAAGTTCTGTGTCCCCATGTCCCTGAACCTGCTGGGTGCATCAGTTTTGGATCCATTCTCCTCCATGTCAATCCAGTGGGAGACTGAGATGGCCCCAGCTGTGGCCCCATCCCATTAATTCCACTTGCTCTTCCTCATTTTTTGGGGTGAGGATGATTGTTGTGCTTCCCAGGCAGTGCTAATAGTCCCTTCCTAAATAATCCCACGGAGGCAGACAAGGAGAAGAGAAGCAGCATTAATCAGAGGGAGCTGAAATGAGTAGAATTAGCACAAAATAGTCCAAAATAGAAAAGCTCTAGACCACAAGATGAGACTTGTTTCATTAGCTATAAGTAGCACCATGTGTAGGAGCATATAAAGTGTGGCTACATTTCAAATATAAAAATATTACCATGAGGCTTCTCCCTCCCACTCTATTATACTCTCCAAGAGAAAAGAGAGTAGGTAGACAATGAAATTCTTAGTTCACTGCCAAGAATTCCAGTGCAAACAAATTATCAAGAGAATCAGGTAAGAATAATGATGTGATATTGATAGAGAAAGCAGGAGCTCCGTATAAATTAAAGTTTAAAATAAACTGTAGGAGTGACAGAAGGAAAAGGTAAAAAGGCAGGCAGAGAAAAAGCTCAGTGTTTTGCCAGAGGAAAGGGGATGGACACAGCAGGAGCACACAGGGCAGGCTCTGTCCTCCTTGGATAAGGGGAGCGGCAGCAACACAAGCCTCTCCTTATGTAAAAAACCAGGAATTTCAGCAGAAAGTAGTTCCTAATTGCCAAAATTAGTCACTAGGAAAATAGACTCTACTATTATCTTCACTAAACAATGGAGAGCAGAGAGGGTTATTGTGCTGTTTCAAAGTAAGTTTAGGATTTTAGCAGCTCAGTCCATTTCCCTTGGCTCCTGGGAATATTCCAGTCGGCTCCTGAGCTGAACACACCAGCAGAGGTATTTTTACCCTGCCTGGCTTACTTTCCTTTCCAAGGTTATCCAGTGTGAAGTGATCAGGTCTGAAATCACAATTCTCCTTCCTGAGCAGTCTCAGGGATCATTTCCATTGACCTACTTTTCCTGCTTCTAGATACTCCTGCTTCACGGTGCCTTCCTCGGCTGGATTGGATGGAAATCTGCAGGGAATTCCCAGGAAACACAGCCCCTCTCACGGACAAAGATTTACTTATTCTGCTGGAAACCTACCTAGGAAGAAACTTGATCCTTCCCTCAAAGAGACAAAGAAATAGTCCAGGGAAATCTGCCAAATTATAAATGATGGGATGATTTTGTTTGGTCGCAAGTTCAAATTTTGTCAGTTCCCTGAATTTGCAACAGCGTTGGAGAGAATCACATCAAATCCATTAAATGGATCAGGAGACCCAAAGAATCCCAAAGAATGGCTGTTGGAAGTGAAAATAATTACAAGAAAATGAAAATATGAAGCAAGAATATGTTTACCAACACACTGAAGATGCTCCCACTTAAAGACGCTCCAAGATGAAAAGTCAAGGACTTGAATAAAAAAATCTCACTCAAACTCCTGGAGATGTGAACAGAGCTGATTTAAATGTTTTATATTATTTTTCCACACACAAGAAAATTCTGCCTGTAGAAATGCTGTGTTTTCCAGCTCTACAGATGGTTTCTTCTATGGAGAAAAGCAAAATTGGATTTAGCACTGGCCTTCATTCTTATCAAGAGAAATGATTGGAAGTGAAGTCGAGCCATTAATGTGGATAATTCTTAAAGCAAAAAAGGGAAAATTAAAAAAGGATTGCTTTGTGTATTTGTAAGTGTAATGTATGTGTCTACATGGACACAAAATGAATCACATGTAAATTAAAGAAAAAAACTCCACATTATAACCAGAGGAAAAAACATCCTAAAACACTGACGACTTCCACATTTTACACACCTTAACATGATTATGTAGAAATTGGTAGCTCACAAAACCAAAATTTCTGTTATTCAAAGAAGACCTGAACTAGATTTCATAAAATCAGGAGGGTTTTTGTTAAGATTTCTTCCCTCTGTTTTATTTCGTAGATGTTATCTTATTGTTAATTGGAGCAGCATGACTGTTTCTCAAATAAAACAAACAAATAAAGATTAAAATGTCTTAATCCCCTGTGTCAGCAGTCAAATATATCAATAATTTTGATACAAATGTCTTGGAACTCATGGAAATTAATGCTATGAAGAGCCTTACAAAGCAGAGGCTGCACAACAATAAAGTCCCATAGATTTGTCAAAATGGATTCTTGAGCATTTAGAGTATAATTACCCTTTTCCAAATAAAAATGCACCGTATTATTAATGTTTTATACCTCTGTCCTAGCGTGCAATTAGAGAGCAGTCCCACATGTAGCACAACACTACAAGACTCCACAAGATTTTATTTAACAGCACCAGAAATTGGAGTTGTTTTTTGGGAGTGTCCTCATCCCACCGAGGGATGTTCAGACAGAGTTTCCCCCCTCCCCGTGTCCATGGCATGGTTTGTTTTGGAGGAGTTACACTTTTGTGATTCTTTAAGCTCTTTACAACTCCCTCATCTCATTTGCACTGCTGGAGATCTTTAAACCCACTCTCTTCATAGTTAAAAACAATGTAACAAGATTAGGCTGGGAGCCAAGGAAATCAACCCTGTGCCAAGCAGGCTTGGAATTCTAATTAGAGCATCATTTGTGTTAACCTCCATTTTCCACCATAAGGACAATATTATCACTTCTGTGATTCTATCAGGGCAGTAATTATTGATTCCAGTGAGGTATTGCAACAGGGAAATGATAAAATGGAATGTTAACAGGACAGCTTGGGGGAAGTTATTCAGAGAAAAATATATATTAATCTAAAAATGCTTAATAGAAATGTAAAAAGGAGAGAGCCATTCATTAGCAAGAAGAATTTGATAAACAGGAGTATGCACAAGGGTATTTATGCCCTAATCCAGTAAAAGGTTTTTCAGCAGGCTTGGAATTTGGTATTTGGTTAAATTTTAGGGTGTTTCACACCACCATGTGAGCCATAACAGTGAGGTATTAAGGAATTTCAGGGAAAGGTTAAATTTTGTAGAAGGATGTTATTTGGTGAGTGATCTCTCCAAAATCCAACAGGATACCAGCCACAATACTTTTTCATATAAAAGAATAAATTTTAACCCCAAAATATATATTTTAATGAAAATTGAAATATCTCAATGAACTTACAAGACAATTCTGTGACTTAAATCACAGATACTGTATCACTCTTTTGTATTGGAGAGTTTGAAAAGCATGCACCGAAATAAATATTAAAAATACACTTCCAGCACGAATTCAACTAACTACAACCAGTGAAATTAAAACAACACTCATATTTCAAACAGAAAGTTGCCTAAATATATATATAAAATATATAAATTGCCTAAATATATATATAAAATATATAAATACATAGCCTGGATATCCTCACTGAAACCTTTGTCGTTCTTTGCAAAATAAACTTAACATAAGCCCGACAAAAACTGGGGATGTGTGGAATGAATGTGTTTATCACAATCTATTTACCACAGCAGAATCATATATGAACATGAATCTCAAAGTGTGAAAACACTTTATGGTGCATGTTCTAGCAGTTGTTTTGCAGTAGAGATGCTATTTTTGTTTCCATATAGAGACAAA
>VWZT01011458.1:65984-78367 GCA_013397055.1 Pachycephala philippinensis | reverse complement strand
GGGACAGTGGAAGGTGTCCCTGCCATGGCTGGGTGGGATGGGATGGGATGGGATGGGATGGGATGGGATGGGATGGGATGGGATGGGATGAACTTTAAGGTCTCTCTTCCAGTTTTCTGTGCAGAACTTCCCGGGTTCTGGCAGCCAAGTGGGAAATGCAGATGGGAACTTGTTGCTTTAGGCTTAAATCAAGCTCAGCTGTAACAAAACCTTTTTCAAACATTTTTCAAGCCTTTCAGAATTTATAAAGCTTTGGTTGGTGTTTTACAAGTCACTGGGCTCAGTTTCATTTAAGAAGTTAATTTCTATTTTGGAATACTCTGGAAGAAAACCATCTGAGAGGAACTTGATTCTCCCCAGAAGTTTCTTGCTTCTGCAGCTCTCGTGAACGCTGAACAGAGCAATCTTACATTTTAATGCCTTCAGAACTAGGAAAGTTCCTTCCCCAGGAAAATATGATTGATTGTTACAATGACAGTAATTGCATTTTAGTAAAAGTAACCATTATGGTAATTTTCCTCTAGAAAGAGACATTTAACTAACTTAAGTAACTTGTTACTTTTCAACACATTAACTTTGACAAATTTAACATTACAAACGTACAGAGTTCACAGCCACAACAACGTGCATCACTTAGGGAGTGTGCACACTTTTTTATTTCTATATATCAAGCAGTGTTTCCAAATAGGAGATGCTAAAAAAACTGTGCATACATAACACAGCATTAATTAAACTGTTAAGAGCAGCTATAGCACATCCATTGCCAAGTCTCCTGTTGAAAAATCCTGCCTTCCAAGTAGCAAACTCGGGAGCCTTAGGAGATATTAATTCCTAAGCATCTACAGGGATGAAAAATGCCAGTTCTGGAGCAGCACAAGAAAGGATCCTGGGAAAGCCAAACATACCAACAGGAGCTCATGGCACAGCAGGAGGGGTGGGTGAGGAATGACAGACAGGGAAGCAAAGAAGGTGCAGAACTCTGCAGTTCTGGAGCACAGCACAGGGAGCAATTCCTGTGAGACTCTCTGGGACAGCACTGCAACTTCCACAAGTTTCCAACAATATTAGCATTTAATTAATGGCTGGTTCCCAAGCACCACCACTTGAATCTCAACCTAGACACTGAGAACTCTGGAGCACAGCACAGCACAGGGAGCAATTCCTGTGAGACTCTCTGGGACAGCACTGCAACTTCCAGAACTTTCCAACAATATTAGCATTTAACTCATGGATGGTTCCCAAGCACCACTTGAATCCCAACCTAAACACTGAGAACTCTGGAGCACAGCACAGCACAGGGAGCAATTCCTGTGAGACTCTCTGGGACAGCACTTCAACTTCCAGAACTTTCCAACAATATTAGCATTTAACTCATGGATGGTTCCCAAGCACCACTTGAATCCCAACCTAAACACTGAAAACTCTGCAGCTCTGGAGCACAGCACAGGGAGCAATTCCTGTGAGACTCTCTGGGACAGCACTGCAACTTCCACAAGTTTCTAAAAATCAATATTAGCCTTCAATCGATGGATGGTTCCCAAGCACCATTTGAATCCCAACCTAAACACTGAGAACTCTGGAGCACAGCACAGCACAGGGAGCAATTCCTGTGAGACTCTCTGGGACAGCACTGCAGCTTCCAGAACTTTCAAAAAAATATTAGCATTTAACTCATGGATGGTTCCCAAGCACCACTTGCATCCCAACCTAACCCCCAAGAACTCTCTGCACTAGGAGAGAGCTCCTGCATTTTCTCCTACCTGCTATTTATAAACATTTCATGCCACTCAGTTTGTAGCAACTTCTTATTAAAAGTGTTTTTTCTGATGATTAAGAACTCCATCCTAAACTAATTTAATCACCCAGGGTTTGTTTCATACAACTTTACATGAGTTAAAATAAAAATGCTCTGCCTTCGCTTTAAAGATAATAATCGTTCCTTGTGCTTTAAAGGGATTCTAAACTGGAGCTCAGTGAATTTCCATACTACTGAACATTTTTACACTAGAAAAGAACTGAAATTAATCTGGATTTAAATTTTGTTTTTAAGAAATTTCCTTCAAATGGAAGTATCAAAAATTTGAATTTCAATCCATCAGGTTTAAAATTTTCACTTCATTTTTCTAACTTCTTCAAAGGAACAGTTGAAGTATTTAGCTGGAATAGTCAATGGGTTTACCTTCCTCTTACTTAAAGATCCCAGTCACATTTTTAAGGAAAATAACACAGATGCTATAAGGTGGAGGAGAGACCAGAGAAAATTACAGAGGGCTAAGAAATAAAAGGAGTATTAATCTGTATTATCTCAAAGTCTGCTGAACTGCTACTTCAGCAGCAGCCTTCCAGATCATTTTAGAAAAACCCTTATTTTCTCTTTTTTATTATTTTTTAGCTTTATTTTTAACTTTTAAGAGTTTAAACCTGTAAATTGCTCGATGATTTTCTTGGCTGTTATAACCAAAAGCAACTCTTAGGTTGCAAACTCTTCCCGAAAGAAAAGCCAGAGCTCTTGAACAGTCAGAATGGGTTGGAAATTCACAGAGTTCAGGGAATCTTTAATTCCAGTGTTTTCAGGCTGTGGTAGAGTCCCCATCCCCGGAGGGATTGAAGAGCTGTGTGCATGTGGCACTTGGGGACATGAGGCAGTGGTGGCCTTGGCAGGGCTGGACTCGATGACCTTGGAGGGTTTTTCCAACCTAAACAATTCTGTGATTTGATAAGATTAAAATCTTCCCACTACTGCTCATCATCTTCTCCATTATAGTGACAGAATGTTTGAGAAAATCTCAAAATTAGTTTGGTTGTTCAAAGCTGAGGTGGAATTAGGGATAACTCAGAGGCTGCCACACAAACAGCCATAACCCAGGACACACTTAGGAACTGACTACCATTCCACCATGGAATTTTGTGAGATTATTTTTATAACACGGTGTCCTAGTTACTGTTGAGAAGAGGAGGAAACTTCCAGTTTAGACAGAATTGGCAGCCGACCTCTATAATTAGTCCTTTATCTTTCCCATGTCTCCTAAATGACACGAGGCAAACGCCACACCTGAATTTTGCTTGGCAGGGTGCAGAGTTAATTCTGCAATATTAGCTGGGAAATGGATGATTTGGTAGTGTTCTTGCAGGTGCAGAGGTGATGTTTTACTCAGTATAACTCAGAATACAGTCTCCATCTTTGACCAGGTGTTTTAAAAACCCCACAAACAAACCCATCAGCCAGGGGTGTAGTGTCACTTTTCCTGCCCATGCCCACAACCTGCCTGTTCCCTGTAAAGAAAGTTCTGTGCTTCTGTGTCCAACAACAAAATAAATGTAATTTGGGATGAGCAAACCTCTGTAAATCCTTGTAATCCAAGGATAAACCACTTGTGAAACTCACAGATTATTTTAGCAGAGTTTTGGAGAAAATGAGCTGCTCCGAGTGTGAGATTTTAGCTCTGACAAGCACAGGTCACCCAAGTCCTGTATTTTCCTTCCATTGTTTTGTTGCATAAATACTGACTGAAACTACCTAATACAGAAAGTATCTGCTGTGAGAGGATAGAAAAATATTTTAGAGGGTGTGGAAACGTGTTTTGCTTCGAGACAGTTTGGATCACAGAGGATACAACTTGATGTTTTTAAGAGAAAATTGGTTAAAGGCAGGCAGGTGATGGAGACAAAATTAGTCCAGAGTCACACCCTGGGTTCTCTCCAAGGTGTGTCTTGGGAGTCAGGGCATAAAAATATGGCCATTAATCCTCTTGTAGAATATCTGGCTGTTTAACAAGGAGCCACAGTTTAAACTGCAGTTCCACAAGCCCTTTAAAAATCAGCCCTTGCAACAAAACAGCAGCTCCTGGTTTTCTTCACACACTTCTTGTGGTCTCAGCCCTGGGAAGGTGCAGACCTTCAAGCCAGCATAAATATTGGAGAGGCTGGGGAGGAGGTGAGTTCAGAAAGGAGTTTAAAGCTGATATTTTGCTTTGGCTTCTTGGCTGGGCTGGTTTTAACCCAAATCAGTTCCCCAATCAATTAAATGTGCAGCTGCAGGAACATTTGTGCAGGGCAGGGCAGCATCTCTGGCTTATGCTGGTTTAAAGTGTTTGTGGAAGTGCAGCAGGAGTGTAACTGAAGAGCTGCTATAGTCTAACACTGCCAATAATCCACAAATGCCATTCCACAACACAGGAATAGTTAAAGCATATAAATGGCCTGGCCGTGTGCTTGGCAGTGGGGCCTAACAGAGGAGAGCTTAGAAATTGCTGTAACAGCTTGAAAAATATCTGAGTTTTGAGGTAACTGTGTGTTCCAAGAGCAAGGACAAAACTCTGATTCCCAGGCCAGTTGCATCACAGGGTGATGGATGAGGACGTGAGAAATGTGGCTCCTGGGAGGGAGCTGGGACACGCCTGGGGCATTGTCCCCACCTCCCTCAGCCCAGCCTCCCAGAGGATCCTCTCACAGCCTGAGTCTGCCACTTGCCTTCTCTTCATCAGCCACTTTGAAATTTCTTTGAGTTTCTTCTAAAAATTTCCAGTAATGATCCAAATGTGGCAGAGAATCCAGCTGAAGGGACAGCAGAAGCACCAGGAGAATCCATCTGGAAATGACACTCCCATTTTTCCATTACTACTTCATTGTAATATCAACATGACTCATGGACACTCTGGTTGCTGTTTCTGTATAATTTCACAAAAAGCTGGACTGCACTGTGCAGATCCATATTTTTGTCTTTACCTGGAAGCCCAAGCTCAGTGCCTCAGTATATCCTACATTTTCTAGTCTGTCTGAACACTTTATCTTCATTTCTATATTGACATGGAAATTCTATGATAAGTATTACCCCAAGTATTTGAAACTATTTATAATGGAAAAGATTGTAATTATATTCTAGTTAAATTTAAAAAAAAAACTTTATCAAAAAAGCACATCTTTATCTGGTACAAATCTCAAGTAGAATCTAAATAAACCAATATAGTAGAAGAAAAATCACCTGTTAACATATGACAGACGTGTTATATATTGTGCTCATCCCACTAAGTTTTTCTCAGATAATAGCTTTTATAGATAACAGCATGCTATGATTTTAAAATAATCATTTTTAAAAAGATAATTTCAATATTTTGAAGCTTGTTTGTTAAATATTTAGCAATAAATCTTCACCACAGTCAGGATTCTTCCACGCCAGATAATACGGATGGAACATCCAGCCGTATCTTAGTCCTCCCATTCAGCAGCACAAAACACACATGGCTCAGGGAATTGCTTCATATTTTAATGATAATAAAACTTGGAAACCAATATGGATTGGGACTATTGGTTGTAACAGGTCATTAAAATAAAAATATTAATCAAAAAGGAAAACCCTGCCTGTTTCCTTTCACTTACCTGAGAACTCCCATGGCAATGTCCATTAAACTTGGCAAGGAATGTTTTCTGATCTTTCCCAAATCTGAAAACTCAGCAGGACCTGAGCAGTCAAACTTGGAGAATCCTTAACAAAACAAACAAAAAAAAAAAAGGTCAAACTAAGTAGTGCCATGCACAATTCCAGAAGAAAACTTGATCTTTCAACCCAAATTGCAGCGAAGCAACTGTTCCAGAGGAATTAGCCTCCAAACCCATGGGAATGTCTCTCCTGGGAGCTGTTTAAGCTTCCTTAATGCTCTTAATCCACCTTGATATTGAACTGCCAGACACTCTGGCACCCACCTTCCCACTTCCAAATAGCTGCTCAAGTGCTGGAGCATTTCTTTTCCCTCAGTGTAGATCCTGACAGGCCTAGGACACACAAATTAACCAAGTTTTTCACAACTGTGTTTGTGGCCTTCCACCTCGCTGGAAGTGAAAACCTCTCATGAACTTGGAGAAAAAACAAACCATGTTTTGGGGCAGTTATGTAAAAAAATCCAGTATCCATGTGTGTGTCCCCCAGCTTCCCTGACTCTCCCTATGAAACAAAAATACTTTTCCTCTTGCAGTTTCATGAAAGTTAATTAGTTGATATTCCTAAAATTGGGTGTATGCACTATGTATCATTACAAAATTAGCTTAGAAGTATGTTTTCTTTGCCTAAATAATCTCAAGGCAAAAAAAAAAAATTAGCCTTTCTATCAGAAAGGTTGATGCTGTGTACAAAACTTTCGAAGTAAATGGGGGGAAAAAAAAGGTTAAATTTTGTTCATTTTAAAACAGCCTGAACTGAAAAACTTCTCACTCTAGGGAGTAAACAGAGTTTTGCCCTCTCAGATATTAACATTTTCTGTTCAGTGTCTGAATTGGAGTTATTATAAAATAATTTGCAGATGAATTAACTCCAAAACTATTCAGCAGTAGAAGCTGGAGAAGGATTTAGCTCCCCAGTGGGCTGGACAATGAGTAAGAGCACCAGGCTGGGATGTTCTGCTGGTTGCAGAAGAGAGTCTGGTTTGAACTTACAGGACTTGAAATCCCTGGAATGGCTCAGCCCATCCATCTTGTCAGAGCACAATCACCAGGGAGAAATGTTCCAGCTGGATTCTCCTCATGGGAAAAGAAGTGGGCAGCTATTAGGGGTTCCCTGAGAGACTTCCAAGCCCAGAAACTTGCACTGTCCTTCTTCAGATCTGAAATAGGTCAAATTTGGGAATCGTCCATGCTTTTTCCAATGAAACCCGTAATGTGCCAGATTTTTAGGAATTACAGCACTTGGGGAGAGGTATTATTTCTGTCACAGTGAACAGGAACAAAGGGGTGCCTGAGCTGCTGTTGGCAGGATTATTTTAATGCTACTTAAATTCTGTGCAGAAATTATGAAATCCCTAAATCACTGATCCTGGTCTGCAACCAAAACACATTGACTTAGACCAATTCACACCCATTGTCCCAGAGTCACACTTGTGACTTCATCGGGATTCCTGCTCCATTCCCACAGAACTGCCTCAAACAAAGGGTTCAGATAACAGCAGGAGCAGCAGGAGCTACATTTCTTTTAAGGAAATTGGCCTCAAATCATATTCCAACCATTTTCGTTTGCAGAAAGGCTTTATTAGCCTAAAACTTCTGTCTTTGGAAGCAGGACAACTGCTTGTGCCATGTCATGTGTTTGTAAGGGTTAATTCCACACTCTCCAGTTATCAGCTATGATAAACCACAAAATCATTAGCAGTTTGTCCATTACCATGGATCTTCACCTTTCCTTTGTAAAATTCCAAATGGCAGAATTTCAAATGCAATACCCATGGATGATTTAATAAATACTTCACTCCCTGTTACCATCCCTTTCTGGAGCCAGTTAGTTACATTTTGGAGCCCCCATTTCTTGGCATTTTAGCAAAACCAGTAACTAATATTTGAGTCCCAGTATCCTCCAAGCCATCTGAAACTTCCAGAATTCCACTTCCCATTTTGAACCTTTAACAATATTGCAGGAAACTTTATTATTATCGGGTAAACCAAAAACTGGCATTCATTTGTCTTCCCCAGCACTCATCTTCTCTTTGACATCGATCTGAACCGGAAAATATTTCCAGGAATGTTCTCCTAACTGAGGTTTGAAATTACCAAAGTATCAGCCAGCTCTCCTGATCCCACTCTTCAGTCCTTACAGAAAGCTTCTAGGATATTTTGAATGGCACCATCAGTAATTACAGCTATTCATGTATTTGTATTTCAAAACAACCAGAAGTCATATTGACACAATAATTCTAAAGAGCATGGAATTGGATACTCTTTAGATCTGACAATCTCTCCTCACTTGGCCACTTCACACTCCTACTTTTTATGACTATTTAATTACAAATTGTTGGTCTAAAATATTTAAATCTTTATCAACAAATATATGTATAAAGCCTTTCAAAGGCAGTGCAAAAGATCTTTAAAATCTGGTATCACTGTCAGGACGCTGTAGCAAAAAAAACAACAAACACTTGTCACATATTTTAAGAATCCTTCAAAAATAACGTTGAAAACATGACAATGTTGCAGAACTTTCGCATTCTGTGATGAACACAGAGTCAGCTTATAACTGAGTATATAAATTATGGTTTATTCTGAGAGGGAAAATCTCTACACAGACCCAGAGAACCTTGTTTTCATAGCACAGACTGGGATTTTAGGAGTTCAGCTTGGACTCTTTGTGGCACTTCCAAAAAAAAAAACCATTGTACAGTCCAAATGAGGACTACAGAAAAACACCCAGAAAATGCAATTTTGCTGTGAAATATGGATGAAATCATAGCTGATAAATGCCACAGTGATAAAACCCTGTGACACAACCAAGTGCCCCTAAGAGACAAGGGAGTGTCTGAAAGCAACCGGAAGCACCAGTGGGATGATCTCTTCTGACAAGACACTGCAAATCCTAGAAAGAAACATCCCTGCCTCCTCCAGGAAAATAGGTTAGGTAGTTTGGAATCCCTGCACGAGTGTTTCAAGGAAGTAAAAGACTGGATAACAGGTCAAAAAGGAAAAATAACCCTTGGTTTAAATGTAACCTTTATGGAAACAACTTGATGGATATTGTATCAAAGTTAGTTTCTGTAATATTTTGTATCTTTGTTTTTAAACTTGAGGCAGGGAAAAATCCCTGGTGGTTTCGGGTCTACAGGCTCCAGGTGTTTAATTGAAATGGGAATTTGTTACACACACAAACTCAGTACAAAAACAGCTTTACACAACACGATCCAGGCCAAATCCTGTCACTGCTCATGTGGATAAAATGACCCCACTTTAGCCCAACACCAAAACAGGGCTGTGATTTCAGCCTGTGTTTGAATTTGTGGATACTCAGCTGGATTCAACAGCTGCATCTAAAATTTGTAAGTTTGATTTCAAACATTAAAGGAGAACATTTTGATGGTCACATATATTGCCCCAACCCAAAAGCATTGCAGAGGCAAGCTTTGGATTTCATTTCAGTTCATCAGCAGCATTTAAAAGATTAATTAATTCCACATTTTCTCGTGTTTTCAAGTTGTGCTACTTATATAACTGTAAAGTATCTCAATAGTTTTGGAACAGAGTAAAAAGTGCAAAATAATGAATAATTTGTAGGAATTTTATTATCTGACCACAGCAACAGAACTGAAAATTTGTATTAAAACTCCTCTGGAATATTATGAGTTCCACGTAAGTCATGCATATGAAAGTAAAGATATTTTAAGGCAGTTATTTACCTTTTATAAAATAAAATAATTCAGGCTGTCATCCAGCACATTTTCCCAATGGAAAGTGAAGCTGGCTGGTAAAGAGGGCAGCCCTGGGAGAGATTAATTTCTTGCCATTTTGGTCCTTTTTGGTTTGGTTATGTAAGGACAGTGCCTGAATGGGGTCTTCTCTTCCTCCAGAGTTTCAAAGGGAGAATGACTTAGACCACAAGGAAAGAGGAAAGAGATAACGACAAGGATTCTCTCTGCTGGTGTCACTTCTGAGGCTATAAACCCCATGTTTCCCATTTTGCATTTAGAAATGCTTCTGTAGGTGTTCTGAATGAGTTCTGTACAAAAAACTCCTTTCCTGCCACGTTGGGTTTTGTGTTGATTCACTGCTAAGAGTGGGAATAGCAAAGGCACAGCTGAAATCCTCAATTCCTAGCAGTGCTCCGAAGAGCAAAATGAGACATCGCTGGGTTTTAATTCTCCTCATTATTCCCTAGAAGGAAAAGTTATATTTGTGCTGCCTCTAGGCAAAGTCCCATCCCACATGAACAAAAGACTGGAGCTAAGATCACAACCATTTCATCTCCTCCTGCTCTCCACAGATGCTTAAGTCCCTGACACCGTGTCTTCAGTGCTCATATGTCACAGTAAATGATTCATTAAAAATGCATAGACAGATTGATCTTGGAAAGGGGAAAAAAAAGATCTGGAGTTTAAGGCAAAAGGAAAATAGAAGTGAGGAGCCAAAAGGTGAAAAAGGGAAACACCCCCAAAATTCACATGAGAAAGACATTTAAAAATAAAGAGGAGACAGCAACTGTGCTGACATTTAATATGTCTGCTTGGGATAAAACTCATCCTTTTACTAGCAATAAAACAACAGCCTAGCCCAAAGCCCTTGAAGCATTTTGCATCAAGTGCCTCATAAAAATGGTTGGTTATTTCTCCTAAGGTCTGTAAAATATTTACACCAAACTATCCCTTTGTTTTTGGTAGGGTAATTAAATGGGAGCAAACCCCCAGTGCAGGTAGGGAAAAGCTCCCTGATCCCAGCCACCAACACTCATCCTAATTCCCAGACCCCCGGCCATGCTCCCACTCAGCCTCCAAAGTGGGAAGGAAAAGGGAGGAATAAACTCCACTTGTGATTCCTGTGGTGCTGATGAACAGGTGACTGACAAGAGCAACCCTACAGAATTACTGTGTTTGTAATATTTCCTGGATGGCCAGAAGGATTTACTCTGCCAGAGGAATCCTGCAAGCGAAAACCAACCCCTGCCTGAGGATAATAAGCTCCTTGAGTAAGAGACACCTCCTTACTGTGACATCCATGCAAATGCTCTTATGTAGGTGACACATTTCTTCTATTTTTATCGAAAACAATTGGTAAAATACAAATATGGACCATAATTTACATTCTTTAGGGGAAAAAAAACCCCGACAACGAAGCCAAATCCCTGCAATGGGAAGTACATATATAAATATATATTCACACACACACCAGCAATATTTTTAGCTATAATTTCCGACTCATGTGGCAACATGACCAGCGTTCTGAATAAGCTGAGCCAAGTGAAAACACAACCTGCAGAACAGGTCACGTTTAAATATTCTGCTATTGAAGAATATTAAAAACTACAGATTAAGTAGGAGTGTTGTAACACTTAACATTAATTAACGCTTGTAAATCATTCTGAAATACTTGGATAAAAGATGGCATAAAAGGTGTTGCCACATGTCTTGATGCTTCTAGATGTGCACAAGCCCTGACATCTTATTTTGTGCTTGGGATGTTTCAAATCATAAAAAAACCCATGGTCATTCGATGATTTTAATGTTGGGAAGTGTTGGGACACGACAAAGAAACACCAAGGATGTCTGATTAAGAACTCAAGCAGACAGCTCCATGTAAAAAACCTGAAATAGGTCCATTTCTTGGATCCTGGTGGATCACCAGGTCTAGTTACTGAGCTGTGAGTTAGCAGAGCTTGGCAAGGTTGCTAAGCCTTGATTTGGCTGTATATTCATATATGTGAAATACAGATAATTTTCCTTCCAGTCTAGTAACACCAAGTATTCACATCCCAAAAAAACCCCCCTCAGTCCATGCCACCAAACAGTTTGAAAAGGAATCTGGAATCACTTAATGCCTATCTGGGGTTGGTGAACAGCATAACCAGTTCTCAGAGAACTTGGTACTTTGTGCAATTACAGCTCTTCACAGAATACAGAAATTAAAGGCCAGCACTAAGGCCTTATACTTTCCCACATGGATCTCCAGATCTAAGAGCTGTGTCTTCCTTTTTATCCAGAGACCAGAGATGTATTTTATGGCACCCATTTAAAAAAAAAGGTGTAAGGAGTGACACCAAACTCACGAAGGAGCAGAACAAATTAATTACCTGGACATGACATGCTGGGGAGGTACAGCCACCTGCTAATGGAGCATCTCGGTGTGACTGAGGCCATAAACTCACTCAGGGTGCCTTCAGTACCTGGGGAGAACCTACCAGAAACATGGAGAGAACAGCACAGAGTGACAGGGCAAGGGGGAATGGATATAAACTTAAAAGAGGGCAAAGTTAGATTAGATGGGATATTGGGAAGGAATTCTTCTCTGTGAGCTGGGGGAGACCCTGGCACAGGGGGCCCAGAGAAGCTGTGGCTGCCCCTGGGTCCCTGGAATTGTCCAAAGCCAGGTTGGATGGGGCTTGGAGCAGCCTGGGATAATGGAAGGTGTTCCTGCCATAGATGAGCTTTAAGATCCCTTCCAAGCCAAACCATTCTGTGACTCTGATTCTGTGCTGTGGCAGCAGCGATGCTCCGGAGCACCGAGCCCACAGCAGAGAGCACCACAGCCGTAGCTGTCTCCTGGACTACCTGTAGGACATTTTCAGGGCCGTTTTCAGGCTGGGGTGGGGGTGAGGCGGAGGACCAGGCCAACATTTGACCCCGGCGGCAGCGCCCCCAGCCTCACACCGTTGTGTACACGTTACACCCTTGTGACCCCTCCCAGGCAGGTCCCACCGCGCGGCTGCCGGCAGTGTTTCGCCTCCATCACCTGAGCTTGGGAGCACAGCACAGCCCCCCAACACCTCGAAGGAGCCCCGCGAAGGTGAATTACCGACACCGGGAGGGTCGGGGCGGAGCGGGGCGAGGGCGCCTGAGGGGCCGCGCCCTGAGGGGCGGGAAGGGCGGGCGGGAGCGCGCCCGTGAGGCGGCGCGCGCGGACCGCGAGGGGCGGGGCCAGCGTAGGGG
>VWZT01011458.1:35265-65138 GCA_013397055.1 Pachycephala philippinensis | reverse complement strand
TTTTGGTACCCCCTCCCCAGCCACTCTTGTGTGTTTAAATACCAAATATAGCCTCTTGCGGGGGGAGGGGATGGAAATCTCCTAGAAGAACTGGAAATCTTGCTGGGATTCGGGAGTGCTGGTGCTGGAGAAGGGCGGCGAAGACGGGGGGATGCGCTGCTCTCGCTGCCTGGCCAAGGACTAGAGATTTGCCACTTCCCGGGAAGCCCGAAGGTTTGTTTGTTCCCAGACTGTTGTTTCCCCCCTTTCCTTCTCCTGGGCTACGCTAAATCCCTCAGCATTTAGTAAAGAAAACCCACGTGTAGCTGGTGGCTGGTTTTTAAGGTAGTTTTTCATCGACAAACTGACAAAACTTCCTCCCTTCGCCCCGAGGTTTGGAACTGGAATGGAGCTGCTTTTCTCCCAAACACTACACGGGGTGTGAAGGGGGGGAGGCAGGACGAAAACATCGCCTTGGACTGATCCCGATCCGACCCCCCGACACTCGCAGCCACGAGGGATGATCCTTCACGGCGCCTGATGTGGAAAACACTTGGAGACTCAGAGACTTCGTCGTGCTCAGCAGCTTAATCGTTGACTTATTTTGTTTTGGTTTTTATTTTTTTTTTCGAGTGGATTCGTAGCATTACTTTTATGAATTAAATTTTGCCACCGTTTGTACAGAAGCCAAATGACACGTGTGTTTTGAAACACGGTTCCAAATATATTTATCCCTCCCTCAACCCGGATTCTCTCTAGAAAGAGCCGTGGGGAGGTCGTCAGTGTCTAAACAAACCTGATTTTTAGTGTTTTATGAACACTACCTGCTGCAGAAATGTTGCTATAAATTCCTTTATAACGGTTCAGCAAGAAGGGAGATTTTTCCAGCTTGCAGGACCCAGAAAACTGGATACTTAAAGTCACTTAAATGTTTTAACAGCATTGGAAAATGGGAGCTGCTACTAAGTTGGCGTTCGCTGTTTTTCTTATCTCTTGTTCATCAGGTAAGTGAATGTTCCTGGATTTGTCACTTTAAACGGAAGGCTTTGGGGTCAGCACTTAAAAACTTGGGCTGGCTCTGTATGAATGAGCAGAAATCTTCCTTTTTTTTTCAGGTGCCAAATGATTTTGCATGGCAGTGACTGTAAAGGCAGAAGCTGCTTTCGTGTTTATTCTTAAAAATATATAACGTGAGCACTTGAAATGTGCACAGCGCTTGGATTTCAGATCAATTGTGTGGAATAAATGTGGAGACATAACCACCTAGTGTCACATAAGTAACCTGGCAGTGCAGTTATTGGTGTTGGATGCTGGTTTTAAATGAGAATTACCCAGCTGAAATACTCTTTCCTTCAGTTTGATGTCTCTTACTCCGGACTATTCACTGGTGAATAGCGACCTTCGTTAATGCTTCATTAATTTAGAATAGGTGCCGCTCTGAAAGGCTGAGCTCGTCCTTTGGTGGTAGCGAGGGGTGTGTTCGTGTAGAGATGTACCGACAGAATTGGGGTGAAAAGCCAGGCTTTCAGTTTCTAAAGAATAATTTGTAACCCTTTGTGTTTTACTATTCGCTATGTCACTGCCTTGTAGTGCAGGAAAAAAAAAATCTACTAATTTTCTCTTTAAAACAGCAAAATTCGAGGTCCAAACGCCAGCTCTGAGTCCTGGGAAGCGAGCGGGGTGTGAGGACATCCCCACGCTTCTCCAGGAGGAAAATTGTTATGGCAGCAACCAGTGGTTGGGCAACTGTTGGTCCATTTGTGCTTGGAGCTCCATCAGTCTCACAAAAAACCCTGTTACGAGCTGTGTGAGGACCTAATGCGAGTTTACAAGCCAGCCTGGCGCTCCGTGCCTGCATTTGGAACGTGTATTTAGTGCTCGGTGTAGGTTTTTAGCATCCTTGCAGGGTGTGCAGAGCTACACTTGTTTATCAGGCTAAAAGCTCCCAGACAAGTGCTCAGCTTCCCCGTGTGACCGGGGGAAGGGAGTAATGAGATCCCTGTAACGATGCCTTTTAAATTTCCAGCGTTAGGAGGTGGAGGATTTTGCTGAAGAGGCCGTTTTGCTGTGGTTAGTAAATGGATAAGTCTCGTCTTGTGTCTGTAGTGCTATCGATCCGCGCCGTGTGCGCTAAATGTGCTGTGAAATGGCGAGCGCTGCCAGAGAGAAACCCAAAAACCCTGCCTCTTCTAACCACGGAAACGGCACGGCGGGTTAAGGACGGCCAGAAGGTTGTTCAGGAGGTTTAATTTTTATTTTTCCTTTGAAACAAAACGTAATTTTGACAGTTTTTGCCTTGCAGTAGAAGACGTGTGTGTCGTCTTTTCCTAATGCCTAATTTTTCAGCTCAGCAGCAGCGTTCCTCTTAATTCAGCAATATGTTTTGCAGGGAAACTTTTTTCCTCCTCTCACTAACAGTTTCTGAAAGACTTGCTGCCATCTGCTCTCCATGTCTGTCTCTCTTCCACGTCCACCTCTAAGATCCTTTTGCCTAGAGCACAGAATAGTGGTTTTTGTTGACATTACCTATCAGACTTAATATAAAGAACAGCTAAGCAGTAAAGAACGTCTTTTCTTTAACATTTCTCGCTCGAGTTGTCCTTGGTAAGGTGAAAAGAATGTTTCTCTTGCCTGTGAAGAATTAATCTTGGCTAAATGAGCAGGAAACTGCCTGCAATCCGGGCTGCTTCTCATGTTAATGACATTGTTTTGGTGGTTATTCCAGTATTACACATTAAGTGTTCCGGTACTTAACAATTATTATACTATTTTCTACTCACACCAGGACTGCAGACGCTCTAAAATTTTAGGCAAGTCTAAAAATAAATAAATTCAACAGCAAACTGTTTGGTTTATGATCAGAACTACAAGATTATATAAGATTTTAAGCTTGAGGTATAGGCGTTTTTATGAGTAGTGTTTCTTAACTGGCTTATTTCAGTTTAAAACCTTACCTGATGAGTTGGTTCTAACATCCTCATCACCAGAAGTTTCTTTTCCAGTCTTTAGTGTGAAAATCAGTCTGCCCAGGTTTTATATTTCAGAATATTGGCAATGGTTGAGAAAATCCTGGAGTTCAGGTGTGGAAATGCCTGGTTTGCCTCTCTCTGGTGTGCAGCTCCAGCTGCTCACAGGCTGTTTCAGCGGGTGGGGGGGTTGGTTTGCTGTATTTGTTCATTTATTTTTAAATACAGCTATTTTCTGCAGATGTTTACGTGGCCAATTAATACCGGGGTTCTTTTAATAAGTGAAAATGTTGAGGGTTTTTTCTGCTTGGTGGGTGTGGAAGTGCTCTTCAGGTTCAAAGCGATTTATTTTGCTATCTGTAAACTGATCTATGAAATCCTGTAAATGTGCTGCAAAGGGACAGGAATTTCCAGTGAGTTTAATCATCTTCGTTAAGGGAATGAAAATATTTCCCCATTCTGACTAAGATATTTGAAAAAGAGCATCTGTGTTGTTATTAGGCTTTAAAACATTTGTAGATGCTTGGATAAAAGTGGGTGTAGGTTTGCACCCATTTGTAGGAACTCCAGAGGCTGAGATGAATGCATATTAACTAAACAAGAAAACAAAGTGCCCGGGTCAAGGTTCTCCATGTGCCCTCTAATACACTTCTGAGATAAACCTGTGTGCCTGTTTGATTTAAGACGGAACAGAAGATCCTGAAGTAATAATAAAATACTTCAGAACGAGCTTCCTGTGCCTCTGCTGTAGGTGAGGCAAGATTGGAGGGGAGCTTAACAAGAAAACTTGTGACTAAAACAGCTTGTTCATCAAAGGAGGTTCTCTTCAGATATTATCTGTGTGCTCCCCTCCCCCAGGGAAGTGTGTTTGCATTCTGGTGTTTTTGTGATTGCTGAGCTACACTTTGTAACATTTCAGGAACAGAGAATGGGCACTTTCATAATTTTCTGAGATTTTCGGAACACACACCCCATGCAGCTGAAAGTGTGGGAGATGCTGAAGTAGTCGATTTTCTTCAACCAGAATCTTAGTTTAAAATCTCATCGTTCCTTTTGTTACTCATAAATTCCTTATTTCCCAACGCATCATCTCTTCTGAGATACCTGCTCTGCCTTTGGTACCTGGGTGGTCCTTCATCAAAGTACATCTTCAGTTTCCTACAGGGAACAAGATCTGTATTTTTTAAAACTGAACCTAAAATCAAGCTAAAAATCACCTAAGCAAAAGGAACCATATCAGGAAAGTGTTGGTCCTCTCTATGTCTCCTAATGCCAGTTCATTCCCAAGCCACTCAGAAGGTCTTGAGTAATTTAGCTGAAGGAAATGGCATGTCAAAGATACTTTTGTAGTTGAAGTAGTATTTTCACTGCATGGAGAATGTTTTATTCTCTGATTTTTTATTTATTATTCTGCTGTCTCACAGCGATTATTATCAGAGAAATTATTTTTTAAATTGTATCTTCCCCCCCAAAAAAAAAAACCTTTCTAGAACTGTAAAACCTGCTGTGCATGGTATAACTTTAGAAGCTGAATGGTTGGGTGTTCTGAAGGAATTGAGGGGGGACATGAGACTTTCTTCTTTCATTTTACCTGTGTAATGTGGTTTTTTTTACTATCCTTTCATTATTAACTTGGTAACCCTTGAAAATCGTGCCAAAGGTTTGGGAATGTTGGTGAAATTGTCTCTGCTCATGTGTTCCTCGTGAGCGGTCCATGAGTGTGGTTGGACTCTAATCACTTTATTCACTTTATTGCAGAGCACTAAACCACTTCAGACTTAGTACTGCTTTTAAAGTAAAGATTCCTTTATTTTATCAGAGTGTACAATTTTTTATATTAAATGTGTTACCGGTGGGCAATACCCCAGCACTCCTGATGTTACTGTTGAGAGCAGGACTTGTTTTATTAAATAAACACATTTAATACTGTCTTCAAGCATAGACTGAGTTATAGAGAGGTTGATGTTATAAATGATTACAGCTCAAAAATCTGTTAACTATTTCCAAGTGATCTGTTAATACTTAACAGTTACAAACCCTGAATCTTCTGGGCTCTGAAAAGAGCTGTAATTGTGCTAATGCAACATTAGAACACGTGAGCATCGTTCTGGTAGAACTCTGCTTTACAAACATTTCCGGAGAGATGCTGCTGTCATGAGTTTATTTGCATCTCTACCCTTCACACACAAGGCTTTGCTTAAGGAAAAGCTTAAATAAGTTTGTTTGCATACGCTGGGTGTAAGTTGAGGGGCAGGTGTTCTGTGTGAGGGAAAAGCTCTTTTCTGCCAGAAGAGAATTACTGTTAGCAAGAGTAATAGTTTTCAGCTGGGTTTGATGGAGAGTATTTGAATGGTTTTTTTTCTTTTTCCCATTCCCACCTTTCTGGAATTTGGTGGCAAAATCCTTGGGGAGATGGGTTTGGCTGATTAGCAAATGAGGACAGACAAATACTTTTTTTTTTCTTCTCTGTTTAACCATAGACATTAATTTTTGGCTTATCATTAGTTCTAGGGAAGGGGAAAAATAACAATGCATCCAATGTTTTTCATTCCTATTCATTCTACCTTTTCTTCTAACCTTCTCCACTTGTAGTTTTTCCAGGCTGTAAAAAGAGAGAGGTTGACAAGAAATCTGATTGTGGAAGGGGTTTCTTGGTGTAGGAGAGATGCATTTCCACCACTTAATTAACTGAAAGCAGCTTAATGCAACTGCCTGTGTGAGCTGGTTGGTAGCATCCATGAGCTGTTAGCTCTCTGATGTTCCTGAAAATGAAAACTCCGTAAAAAGATCGAGAAAATTACGGATTTTACAGCCAAGTTCCTGTGTGATGAAATCTTAATGTGTTTTTGTTGCCTTGGTGCTTAAAATTCGGCACATCTTATTTCCTCTTATTTCCATATGGAATTGAAGTGATATTGGATGCCAGTGACTTTATGTGGCATCTCTTGTCTTCTCTCCCTGCACTGTCTGTGTGGTGGTGGAGGGGTTTTTTCTTAGAAACAGTTTGTGACTACGGTGCCAAACAGCAGAGCATATTTAGGCTTAATCCCACAGAAAATGAATATTTACTGCCATGTTGTTTACGTTGCATATCTTTGTGGCCAAGAATCCCAAATGTACATTGGATGTATCAAATCCTTCAGTTGTTGGTGCGAAGAGAGCAGGGAAGGGTTTTTCCATTGCATAATTATCGTCGTGGTTTCACAATCATTTAATTCTTGATGAAGAAGGTCAACATTTATGGTTTTCTTCAGAATTTCCTAGTTAAAGCTGTAACTGGAAACAAGAAAAACACACAATTCACTTATTAACTGGAGACATAAATCTTTGGTTATGTGGTTAGAGGTATTAGAAAAACCCTTGGAAAGGAGGGAAGCTTTTGTGGGAGGATTACTTCTTCCTGCAGCCAGGAGCAGCTGGAGGCAGCACTGGCGGTGCTGGGATGGGATCAGCTCAGACTGGGAGGTGGAGGAGTGAAGTCCTGCTTGTGGCAGCACCTAACCAGAGGTGGGTACAGAAAATTGGATTATTAAGTAGTTCAGTGGAAGAATGTGCCTCCTCTTTCCCCACTGCTGTTCCCCAGCTCTCCCAGATTAATTAATCCCGTTTCCAGGCGCGCAGTCAAAGGAGGATGAGCAGGATGGGGGCCTTTACCTCTGGGCCTTTGTGAGGTTCTCCTAATGAACCGTGCCGGGATTCCTTCATGGAGCAACTTCGTTATGGAGAAAATGAGCAAGAGACACTCTTGCAATTGTGTCGGTGCCAGCAAAGGTCCGAGTGGTGGCTGTGTAACCCCAAATTCTGGTGACTTCACAGCGAGGCACCGCAACACTTGTGGGGTTGCCAACTGCGTGTTTTGTTGGGTTTGGAAGGGAAATGAAGTATTCCCAAATTCTAAAACCACCTTGTGAAAGGCTGGGTAATTTCGTGTTGTGCTGGTGTTTCTGGTTACAGTGGTGCAGGATAATCTGTTTCGCTCAGGATGCAGTCAGTGCAAAATTGCAATTAATTTTGGTGTTATTCTTGAGTTACTCACCAGGGCGGCTGGTTGGGAACTATTAAACTGCACTGCTTGGCCCTGATGGGATTGGGGGCCATTACTTGGCAAGAGGGCTACAAGTTATTCAGTTAATTTAAATAGCTACATACCACCTTTGGAGATTCCTTACTTTGTTAAAGCATTACTTTTTTTTTAAGGATTTATATGAATCCGTAATTAGGTGGCAATTCGATACAAAATGCTGAAATGACAATGTAATTAAAAGCAAACCCCTACGTACTCTTAACTGTGATGGGCATGTAAGAAATGCCAAGATCCATTTCTCTGCTTTTATAACTCTTTAATTACATGAGGGAAACATTGTCTTTAGTTAGTGAATAGGTAATGAAGAAGAATGTTACATCTTGGTGAAAAAGAAAAGAATATTTCTCAAACTCTTTTGCTTTCTGAACTTTGAGATACTCATCAGCCACGTTAAAACTAAGAAAATTAACATTATGTTTTGCATTTACAGCAAAATTGGATACTGCAATTACAATACAATTTAGATATTGCTGTCTGATCTGGTTTTGGTGTTTGCCTTAATGAGGCTGTTCTCACACTTGGGAAGATTCCACTTTCTCTAATGGTGGCAGCAAATGAGTTAAGTTCTGCTGGTTTAATTCTGAACATTGACGCTGTTAAAGCTGATACCTGAGAAGTTACTAAAGACATTTAATCTGAAGGCTTTGTTAGAAAGTATCTGTACAATTATTTTGAAAACTGTAAGAATCTGTATAGCTCAGTATTGTTACTTTTTTGATAGCTTTAATTCTGTGTGTGTCTGCCATCCCTAAATGGGATGCACATCAGAAAAATAATTCGTTTTTGTAACAAATTGCAGAGGTTCTTGTGACAGATTGACTTTTAAAGTTGGATGCTGCATCCGTCCTTTCCAGAAATGCAGGAGGGAGACAATGCTCAAAAATATTTAGGATATGATTTGTATATTTTCTGAAAGATACCAAGCTTTTTATGAGTGTAAGTCAACATGCAGGGATTTTGTTTTGTTTCTGCTTGTTTGGTTTGGGATTTTCTTGTTTGTTTGTTGTTTTCTGGAAAAAAATGGAAACGGTAAGGCAACTCAAGGGATTGTTTTTAATTTTTTTGTATGACTGGCTGTAGATGTGAGGAATGTTTTAGAGACGATCCGTGGCTTGTCTCTTTTGCCTGTTTCTGGAATTCCCAGTGAAATGAGGCTGCGGAGGGAACACAAACCCTGCTCAGCTCCCAGTGCAGCCCTGATAGTGTTGTAGCTTGTGCCAAGTGGTGTCTAATGAGATGACACAAAGCACGGTCTGAGGGCCGGTGCCAGGAGGCAGCACAGGCAGGGCTGAACCAGAATTCCTGCAGCTTCAGCACTTCAGTATTCCCTCATCTGCTGCCTGAGAGCGGGGAGTGTGTGCCATTAGTGTGCTGTGAAAACATGGCCATGATTTACTGCCTTCCAGCCCAGCCCCGTGTTAAACTGGGGAACTGTCCCACTTCC
The DNA here is from genome assembly GCA_013397055.1 of Pachycephala philippinensis. NCBI lineage: Eukaryota > Metazoa > Chordata > Aves > Passeriformes > Pachycephala > Pachycephala philippinensis. The sequence continues at coordinate 56,665 of VWZT01011458.1, read as the reverse complement.
AGAACAGCCAACCCCAAACCACCCCATCACCTGCTCTGGGACCAGAGCAGCATCCCATGGAGCCCTGGGCAGGGAACTGTGCTCAAGGTGTGGGGTGGACGTGCTCAGCCTGGGACGTGTGGCCTGGGAGCAGCCCCTGGGCCTGTTGAGATCTGCAGTGTAGATAGAGAATTCTTTTCTTCAAATGATGTATTTCATGTTTAAAGGTGATTCCTGTTTTAGATGAGCATTGGCAGTTTGGATGCAGGCCCCGTGCACTTGGTTACTCTGATCTGCTGCCTGCCTGGTTTTAATGCCACTTTTTTAATGTCACTTCATGATAACGGCTCTGAATGGAAATGGTTGTTTCCTCTTTGAAATTACAGTTCAGTGTGGTGTCCTCCAAACCTCCAGGTTCTTCCCAGCAGAGCTGGTGCCCAGTCTGGCAGTCCCCACCCATACTGGTGCAGAGGGTGCTGTGTCCCGAGGCTCAGGACACCACATTTGTCATTGTTGAATTCCATGAAATTCCCTTGTGCCCGCCCCTCGAGTCTGCCTGGAGTGGCATCCCTGCCCCTGGCATTGTCTGCAGCCTCCCTGAGATGTTCCACGGATGCCCAAAGAGGCCAGCCTAGAAACAGAGACTGGACAGGAGGAAGGGAATAAAGGTGGATATTTATTTGGAAGGCCTTCAGAGGCACACCCTGGGCAGGCCAAAGGCTGCACCCAAGATGGACCCCGAGTCACGAGTTCTTCACACCTTTATAGCTTTGCTCCATTTGCATCTCAGCCCAATTGCACCAATTAAACTTTAGCTAATGATGGAATTTCCCCTCAGCTTGCCCCCCTTCTCAAGATGCTGGGTTACACATTTTGGGCCTAGGCCGGGCTGGGTGTCCTTGGAGAGCAGCCTGGAGAGGCTTTGTTCTGTCTGTCTCAGCATGAGAGAGCAGCAGCTCCCAGGCTGCAGGACACTGCAGAGTTACACACTGGGAATGCAGGATTTGAGAAATATAAAAGTTAAAACCTAGCACATCACCACCACCTCCTCCAGGCAGCCAGAAAGGTCTGAACCCAGCTGGGTCCCAGGGGAAGCCCTTGAGGGACCCTGTGGTGCTCCACATCCTTCTCTGGACTCTTCCCTCCAGGAGCAGTTCTGTTCCACCCCAGGCTGCCTCTATCTGAGGTCTCTTTGCTTGCTCACAGAGCTGATTTTAGCTGGGTTTCAGCAGCTTCCTGCCTTTTGGTGCCTCACCAGCTTGTGATTTAGAGATGGGTTTTATTTGTAACTGAAGCCTGACCTTATTTTTTCAGGTTGAGAGCTCTTATCTCACTTAGATAACACCAATCTCCATTCCTTAAATGCTGCCTGAAGATTGGAGTGGTCTTCATTCTCTCAGCTGGGTTTTGAATACTTGGATTTCAGTATCAGCACATGAGTTGAAATTTGATCTGTTTTTAAAAGCTATTTTTAAATATGACCAATCATTTTATCAAGCCTTCTAACATGAAAAACTGTTTCCTTCTAGGAATTTCCACATAAACAGGGAAGTGGTTTAATTTTGTTGTTGAGTTACAGTGTTGAGTGTACGAGACAAAATTAAACTTTGCAGTAACTGTTAATTTTAGAAATTTTTGCTAGTGTTTGTCAGAAGAGGGTACAGATAGTTCTCTTTAGCTCACAGCAATTACATGATGGAAGAGTTTTCTTTAAATATTTCTGTGTTTCAGGGTTGAAAAACATTTAGGCTGTGAAAGTTGCAAAATGGCACACCGTTGCTTGAATTTCTGTACTTTTTATAAATAATTAGATTACTTATTTTTCATCATTTGCTTATAAAGCTGCTTTAAAAGTAGCGTAGAAAAGACCCCTGGTTAAACATTTTCATTTTAACTCTCTGTTCTTAAATTTTGGAAAGGGTCTGTTTTGCAAGTTGTCCCTGGGGATAATTGAATTTTATTAAATTTAACACAAAACCCATCAAAAACATTATCTCCAATGGCTTTGAAATATTGTAACAGCTTGGTTACATTTTATTTAATTCAGGTTGTGTGCCTGGGACAGACCCCAACAAATTAAGTCTCATCTGACCTCGCCCATTTGGGATGATAGGGATCAGAAGTGAGCTTTTGATGAGTTTCTGTGTGCCATGCACGTGCTAAAACCAAGCTGTGGAACCGTGATTAATTTGTGAGGAGGTGATTTCAAACCACAAGATGGTTTTGCTTCCATTCCTGCCCCAAACTCAGCATTTACCACCTCTCTGGGAAAGCACCGGTGAAAGCAGTGCTTCCCGGTGAAAGTTTTCTCTTCTTGTTCAGCTGAAAAAGTTTGAATCACATCCTCTTGGGTCAGAGGCTTCCAGGGGAGCCAAGAGAGCACAGATCCCACTTTTCATTCCAGTGGAAATAGATTCGATCCATTGTGAAAAATCCTGATGCTTCAGTGTGCAGCTGGACTTTCCCAGTGGCTTAAAAGCATTCAGATGGATGGCAAATCAAGCACAATTAATTTCCTAGAACCTTGTTTGCAAAAATATTTCTCTGAAATTTAATAATCCCAGAAATTTTTCTCAGTGTCACAAATACTTTGTGTTGGAAGCTCTTTCATTCCAAGTGAAGATGGGAGAGAGGAGATAAATGACGAGTTCCTGTTTCTTCATGTGTGAGAGTGAAAAAAAGTGTGTTGGAGTTTGGTTTTGATGAGCTTTTGGGATATTTATATGCTGACAAAGTGCGTTCTGGGGGAGCTTCTGTTGCCCATCTGAACTCTTCTCCTCACTGCCTTCCTTCATCCTGGAAAAGAGGTTCATCAATGAAAATGTTTTGAAGTAAGCTCACAACATTAATGCTTTTTAGTTGTTCCTGCAGCAGTTCAGCCAGCTTCAAAAACCTTCTACTTGCCCAAAAAGATTGTTTCAGTTGTAGAGTACTAAAGAAAAACTGATGGGAGAATGGGGAGACCCAGAGTTCCTCTTCTCTGTATCTGATTCCTCACCCACATCCCCATTTTGTGCTGAACTCACTCCTCAGTCTGGGCTCAGCCTCGTGGCTGCTGGGCTTTGGGCTGGGCTGATCCAATCTGCTAAAGCAGCAGAAATGGCTGGGAGAAAAACAGCACAGAGCTTTCTGCACTCTGTATCAAAGGCAGGAGTTGGGTAAGAGATGATGGAGCAAGGAAAGGGATGGATGGAATAAGGGCTGGCAGGGAGTCTGCCTGGATTGTCCTAGGAAATGAATTATCAAGGGAAAATGGCACCTCAGTGCTGGTGAGTGGAGCTGTTCTGTGCATGTATTGGGTGAGAAAGGAAAAATGGCACAAAATGATCCTTTTTAATAACCTCCGTCTTCAGAAAGAATTTGCTTCTCTTTTTCAGAGTTCTGAGGATCTTGGTGCAGGCCTGTTTTCACAGGGGTTTTTTCCTTTTCCCTTGCCTTTTAAATATCTTCGTGTCACATTATTCTCTAGGGGCTCTGGAGTCAAGATTTCCAGGCAGAACAGCAGGGAGGCCCTGGCACAGATTCCCAGAGAAGCTGGGGCTGCCCCTGGGTCCCTGGAAGTGTCCAAGGCCGGGTTGGATGGGGCTTGTAGCAACCTGGGACAGTGGAAGGTGTCCCTGCCATGGCAGGGGGATGGGATGAGCTTTAAAGTCCCTTCCAACTCAAACTGTTCTGTGATTCTGTCATTCCAAGGAACAGCTGATAAAATTCACTTCTATCTCACAGGTTCTCTGGTAACAATGAGGTGGGAACTAAATAAAAGGTTCAGACTGACATAATCACAGAATGGCTGATAAAATGGTCAGTAAAATCCAGTTACATCCCAGGTTTAAGAAAACAGTTTTAAAAGACTATTTGCAACATAATCTTAGCAGTGTCTAATTTGTGCTACTCAAATTTTAGCTGCAAATGTCCTTAGAAACTTATTCTGAGCAGGCAAGCATCGAACTTTATGCAAAAATCTGATCCAGGAAGAGAACAGACAGCACTAACAGGTCTGGAAATGATGAGGGGACAACGTAAGGGATGGCCTTTGGCTATAGAACCCTAATTGATAATGCCTGAGTGTACTGAATCAAAACACTTAACACAGCATCAGGAATCCCATTTACAAACAAGGGCTGATCTGGTGAATTTTGCTTATCAGCTGAACAGCCATGGAGCAGATCCTGTCCAGGATCTCAATCCCAGGAGCATCTTCCAGTTGCCAGGGAAGTGTGTAAGAACTAGGACACCCGTCAGGAGCTTGTCAGTCTCTGAATTGACAAAAAACCTAAACCAGGAATATCTTCCACTCAGCAGAGCACACTTTGGAAAGGAAAACTCAGGATGAGCTTGTGGTGCTGAGAGTTCAGCTGTTAACTGAGTCTTTGGGGCAACACCTAAACTCATCAGCCTTTTGTTACACCGCAGCGTGAAGTCAGCCTCGGGCTGTTGTTGGGCTTTGTTCAGACATCATGTTACTGTTAATCTTCCCTGAAATTCTACATGAGGACAACTTCTGTGCTGAAATCCAAGCATGGGCAGTGAAATGGAGATAAATTGGGCTCTAGTAGCAGTGTTCTGAAATGCTGCATAAAGCGTGACTGGAAGTCAAAGCAGTTTAAAAAACACACAGGAATCGTATCTGAGGTACTATCCCAAGCGTGGTCTCTCCCAGCCCAGCCTCCCTTTTAGGGAAGAGAGAAGCCAATGTTCCAAGGCCCAGGCTGCTATTTCCACCACCCTCTTCCTTTTTTAGTTAACTGGGATATTCAAGTTGCTTTTTGCTTCAAGCAGAATTTTAACCCCTTCCTTGAGATGTTGGCTTCTCCTGAGGGCATTTAGGTGAATGTGTGACCTGGCACCACTGGAGAGCAGAGGCCTAAATGTACTTTGGTTTCTTTTGTGTCCACCTTCCCTCTAGCAAGGCTGGTCATTCTTGGGATCCATATCCTGGAAGTTTAATATCAAAGCTTTTCTATGGAATTTCCAGTAGCTGCCTTGTGCTGCAGAGCAAGTATGTGGATTCCTTAAAAAAAGTCATTGGTAATCTGAGCAGATGGCCTCAATCCTGGGAAGGGTGGGCTGGATGGAGGCATCGAGTCTAGAAATGTAACTTCTGTGGGCAGGAATTTGTGTGTGTGCTCTGTGTTCCCTTCTGAGGTGCTCAGGGCAGCTCCACACTCTGTGGTCAGGAGTCCTGGATTTCTCCTCTGACTGTACAGGGAAGTGGGATACCCGAGTTCAGGGCATTACCAACCCTGATATCTCTGCATAAATAGTGCTGTGGTTAAATAAACATCGTAAGAGGAGAAACTAAGGCAGCTGGAATGTTACACCCACCGTAGCTGTGGGACATCACTGCTGACTAGATCCAGTGTGAAGGGAGGTGTCAGGCTCTGGCTCTGTTGGGTTTTCACGGAAGGGAGCTGAGGAAAGCCTGGGATTCCTCGTGTGGGCTCCATAACACCAGACTTGTTCCTGATAGGGCTGAATAAACCACTCCTAAGGGTGCTACACCGAAAGTTGAGTCACTGTTGCTGTTTAGCCACTGATTTACCAAATATCTTGTTGGTGTGTTGGCTGTCTGGAGGTAATCATTGTCCACGGGAAAAAGAAAAACAAACAACAAAAGCCAGCCAACCAACCAACAAAAAAAACCCCAAATAAAAAGCAGACAATTTTCCCTCTCCTTTGCAAAGGCCAATTCTCCTTATTGATTTTACTGATACAGCTGTTTGTGTTCACGTTCAAACGCTCATTGACTACCACAGGATAAACACCTGCAGCAGGCAAGACATGAGAATTCTCCCATAAATTTTTTTGTTGCATTTGTGAAGCTTTGGCGTTCTTCTGGCCTGCCAGGAGGATTTATTGCTGAGTGAATTCCTCAGCTGTGACAAGAGGAACACCTGTTTCTGTGTGAGCACAAGCACTTCTCCATCAAACACAACATCTGGCAGTAGAAGCCCTTAAACTTGTGTTTATGACTTCTCTGGGTAAGAGACTCCAACTTCATAATTTCTCTTGAGAAAGTCAGCAATCCCGATGACACCGGTGCTTCCTATCTTAAAGAAAGTAAAGCCCTAAAAATACATCATCATTCTGTCCCTTAATACCTGAAAAGTCTTTATTTTGCTATTAATGAAATGCATTCTTTTGGATGTTGCTATTTCTTTATCCCCAATAGCTAAGAATAAAGGTTCCATATGAGCACATGTATAGCTTAACTAAATATAAACAACTTGAAATCCGCTGAGTTATTTTCTGTTCTAAAAATTGCCAGCATCAAACTTGAAGGATTTGCCTTTTAAGCATCATTCTGTTTTAAATCAGGTTGGGAATTGGAAATGAGTAACCCAGATACTGCTAAATACCTATAATTTCTCCATTCCAATCCATGCCAACATCCTACCTTTGTGTGCTAACCACGGAAATGTATTTAGGGATGCTTTTGGGGCTGAGTACCTTGATAACTTGTCTTTTTTTCCTGCTCAGCCTGCTGGCCAGCTGCTTCACATCAAATCCACCCAAATGATTGATGGAGGTACTTTAAACAGAAAAAGTACATCTACTAATGATGGGTAATTAAACTGTAGGACTCAGTGTTTCAGAACATGTGGAAATAAAAAATGATCTCGCAGATGGACAAATTCAGGGAGGAATAGTTTGTTCAGAGGTGATTAAACTTGGGTCTGGATGGAACTTCCAGATCAAATAATTCCTGATTGCTGAACGCTCCTGCCAAAAGCCTTTAGTTCACCCTGCGGTTTATATTGTCTGATGCTTTTAGAATTCTCCTCAAAAGTAGAATTCAGATTAAAATTGGGCCAACCTTCTGTCCAACCAATACAACACTTCATGTATGTGGACACCTTTGTTTCCTCTTTGTTTCCTCATCTCTTCCACACAGGTTGTAGCCTCAGAGTTTGCACTGAGGAACTTTCCAGAGGCAGCATTAAAGCTCCTTGCTCTGGAGATTCCCTGCTCCCTGTGACTCTGGATTTCTGCTGGAATGGAGCAGCCCTTCCCCTCCCTGGGCCGGGTTTTCCTCGGGCTGGAGCCGGTGTGGCAGAAGGGAGGGGGTGGAATGGAATCAGCCCTTGTGAGCCCGTGCAAAGTTCGCTGGGCTCCGGCTGCCGTCTGTTTTTGTAGAGTTAAATTGTAGCTGTGGTTGTGATTCCTTCCCTTTGCGGTGTCCTCGGGGAGGATCCTGTAGGGCATGAAGGGCAGGGTGTGAGCAGTGGAGTCTGTGCTGGGTTCAGGGAAGTGAATCTGTCCCTCTGAGTTTGTGTGATCGATCCCAGGCCGGGTTAATGTCTGAATTCTCTTCACACTCGGCAAGGCTGAAACATCCCCTGTCAGCAGATTCAGTGGGACGTGGTGCTCGCTCTCAGCCTGCTCTCCTGGGGGACTTTAGGCACAGTGAGACATTGCAGTGATATGGGCTAATCCAAACTGAGTGTCCTGGGCTCTTCTCAGTTGCTTTGATGTCTTGAGTCCTCTGCTTCTGCTGCTTCTTTATCAGCAGCGTCGTTTGAGCAAAACAGATCAAAATTGGTTTATGTGATTTGTCCTCCTGTACTCAAGTACAGATTTTTTTTTTCCCTTGGTGTTAAGACGCAGGCATTGATAACTTTGAGGTTAAAATTCTGAATTTCTAGTTCTCTCACCCTTGCCTGAAAAGTTTCATCTTTTCACTGTGTGCTGGCGACAGAACTCCTTGAATAGCTGCTTTCTCAAGCCTTGGTTAACACGGGGTACTCCAGGCCGGTCTGATTTTCCAAAATGCTGTGAAATCTAAAACCCAGCATGATTACTAAATACTAACCCGTGGTAGATTCCATGAAGAGATCCTCCTTTGCCTCTTACTCACCTGCCTCCACGTGCAGTGGGTGGACTGCTATTTCTAGGGAATCCTGCACATTGTAAGCAGCCACGTCTGTCACGGCTTAAGGTGTAGCTGGGAAGTTCTGGGGAATCTGTGCTTATCAGAGAATGGCATTAATAGGCAGAATTGTAGCTTAAATGTCTTTTTTATAATCTTCCGTGCAGCATAGCTGAAAAATTGTCATTTTCCTCTCTCACTGATATTCTGGTAATTTCCAAGGAGTGTTTTTGGAGACATGGTAGCAGATCACCTGGCTGGCAGGTCCCTCCCAAATAAACTAATGCAATATATCCACAGTCATCTTTGTCCTCTTATCTTTGAGAGGCAGGAGAGATTCACCCTATTGCCTCTGGGCACGGGGAGTACGTGTGGAAAACATGTTTAGGGAACCCTCTTGAGCCTTTTATTGCCGTGGAACTTGGAGTTTTAATCATAGAATTTAAGGCTGTTACTTCGTCAGTGTCAAGAGGCTTTTTAATGGAGCAACAGCATTCATGTGCTGGCTTTAAATGTGTTCTTGAATAAGAACAAGAAGGTCAAAATCATATCCTGAAGTGCCTTCCAGATTTCAGGTCACTAGATATCATTTTCTTAATTGTTATCTAAATTTAGAAGACAAATTATCTTGTAGTAGCAAGTGCAGTGCTTTCAGCCTAAAGCTTTTGTTTGTGGTGTTGTTTTCTTGTGTCACGTCCATCCCTGATTCATCCATGGACTTTGGATTCCTGGTTTCCACTGAAAGTTCAGTGAGAACTGTCAGAACCTGGCTTGTCTTTAAATAGCCACAGTGCTTTTTCTCCTAGGCCACGTGCTTCATTCCATGAGATGAGATAATAAAAATTGAAGTTCGTGTAGCTGGAGTTAGGATTGAAACTAAATTTTATTTGCTATTTTAAAAGCAGCTGTCTAGTTCTAGTTATTCTGTCAAATTTACCTCATTAAAATTTTGCAGCCCAAACCAATCCCATGGTTTTGAAGATAAACAGCCAAGCTCTGAGAAAGCCTCTGCATTATCCTACAGCACTCTAAAATTTCCTGCTCTGCCTAAATACTTGTAATTTGTTTTAACTTAAAGAATCGTGGTGGAATTGGTCAGATAAGCAAATTGAAAATTGGCCAGAAAACAGATTGCCTTGGTGTGGCACTATGAGGTGCCCAGATAAATAACAAAATAACACCAAGAAATGATCTTAAATCGTAGTATATGAGGGTATTTCTCCAAGCACTCCAATTTCCACAGGTGTAGGAGTCTCAAAAGGTGTGCAGAGTCTCCCTTTGTTAAACCGCTTTTTGTGGGAGGTTAAAGTTACATTAAAAAATAAAAAAAAAGTGTTGTCAGTAGGACTAAAGATAGGAAATTCTTTAAATAGCTCAGGCAGATGAACTCCAGCACTCCAGGAACGCTGCAGAGCTTCGGGAGGATGCTGCTGCCTGTGCAGGGAGAATAAACCAGGTGCTTTTCCACAGCAATTCAATGAAATCTCTGCTGTTTCAGCGTGGGATGAGTTCCTGGGGCTGGAAAACCTCTGTTCTGCAGCTGAGAATTGGAACAGCCAAGTCGACAAATCGGGGAGGATTGGGGAAAAAAGCTGTTCAGGAATCATCTTTTTGTCTGCAAATTTATGGAGGGACTGAGGAATCTCGGTCTGTGTGGAGCCAGGAGCAGCAGTGCCTGCAAAGAGGGGGGATTTCCAACTGAAAGGTATCAATAAAAATCCTAAAAATCTGTATTTTCAGTGAGTCCTGGTGCAGGGGAGGCTGCACACTCTGTCTGTTCTGAACTGAGGAATTCAACACCGAGGTTTTTGAATAAGACTCATAAATTTTGGATTTGCTGCTGCGTTTCACGAGCTCTCCTGTGGGATGTGGGGCTGCTGGAGAAGTTGAGCTCAGTGCAGAAATTCCCAGTTTTGTTCTTTGCCTCTGTGGGTTTATAACGTTGTAAATTTTCACAGCTGTTGCCTCCGGGTTGTAAGATGATGGATTTTTTTGTGGGTTTGTCTCTGCCAGGCTCTTCATACAATCAGGACAGATTGCATGAAAACCTTGGCAGAAGGGAAAACTTTAATGCGAGACACTTTTAATAAAATAAATGAAATGATTGCTAGTGAGTAGGCAAAACCATAAGTGAGAATGGACCAGAATATAAGCAAAATAAACCAAGGTAAACAAGGAATAGATTACTTTTGTATTGAAAAATATGTATTAAATCACATAAATATTCTATATGTAGATATGCACCGTCTCTGCAATTTTTAATTCCCCTTTAAAATGTAGGAGCGAGATAGATTTTTTTATAGAAAGAATATTGAAAGGAAGCTGATTATTTATCTTCTCAAGTCATTTCCCAAAGCTAAAGAAAACTGTACAAAAAATCTTGCACTTTATTGCTGCCTGCTGAGTTATGGTCTGAAATGCAGAGGAGCAAATCAGAACTTAATTCAATATTTAGAGAATTCCCACTTTATACCGGCGGCGTAAAATAATTGTTGCTGTTCACCAGGCTTCCTTACCAATACTTTATTCCATTCCTTGTCCAGGGAACTCTGCGAGTGTATTTCAAATTACATCAGCTTATTTCAAAGTGAACAGAACAGCTTTGTAATCAGTGATAAATATCTAATTTAAAGGTAATTAAAAATGCTTGTCACAGAAGCATATGACTTTTAAGTAAAAGTTGTTTCTGCTTGCTTGGGAGGTGATAAGATTGTGGACTAAATGTGATTAATGTTCTTTGCAGATGTTGCTTTATATGCTTAGGCTTTCAAAGTAAAGCAGTCTAGACTGTCTGTCTGCATTCTCCTACAGCTTTGATCTTGATTAAAACTGGTTGTATTACATTTATCATCTTCCTTTCTTGAATGCCAGAAAGTCTCTTAGCTGGTTTTTTGTATCTGTATTTGTTTCTAGAGAAAGAGACTCAGTATCATCTCTAAATGCTGGAGAAATTACACATTTGGATACGTTCAGCAAGTAGCAAAAATGGGTATTTTGTATCTTTAAAGAGTCGTTTGGGTTATTTGCGATGCAGCGAATGTGATTCCCGATGTTAGTTAAACTCGGGGAGGGAACCAGGTGAGCCCTGAGTGGGTTTTTCCCCTGCTGCTGGATGCAGATCTGAGGGAAGCTGGAGGATGCTTTGATCCTGTGCTGCTCTCAGCTGTATTTGTGTCAGCTCTGATATTGGTGATCTGTTAATATCCCTTTGCATTCTGCTCCAGCGAGATTCTTCTTCCTGATTTGCACCCTCCCAGCTCCGGGGGATGGAGCTGGATTGCTTCAGGCTCTGGAAAAGGGTCAAACGCAGCGAAGTACCCAAATAAAGTACATTTAACCAGGGGACAATTTTCAATTCTGTATGGCAGCAAAAGAGCTGAAGGACAGGAGTTTCTCAAATCTCTGTTTAGGTGTTAAATCTGTGCCTGCTTAGGGGCATGAGCAGCTCCTCATTTGTGAGCAGCAAATCCAACTAAAGTGCTTTCTCCAAGATCTGAAATATTCAGATTTGCTGTTTATTCCCTTATTTATTCCATAAGATTGTTTAGGGCCAATTTGAGAACTTGATGTATTTTATGGGGAAGTTTGAAGTGAAGGTAAACCTTTTAATACCAAATCTATTTGTTGGTCAATCAGTAAAACATTTTGGGTAGTTCCATTAAATATTAAAGTGGATGGGGTTTGTTTGCTATTTCAATTTTTGTTGGTGCCACCACTGAGTGCTTAATTCCAGTCTGTTGGTTACAGTTGAGAAAATATTTGTAGCTTCTAGACCACAGTGGTGTCTTAAATCCAAGTTTGGGAACAGGGCTCCGTGAGCTCATCCAATACACAAAACGATGTAGAAGTAACCAGACAATAAGTTAAATAATATTTAGCTGTCAAAAACCACTTGGAAATCCATTATAGGAGGCAGTGAGTTGTGCATTGCTCTGTATTTGGTCATTACTTAATTTTTCCCCTGATCTTTATGAAATACTAAAGCTGTTCTGGCTTTGTTGTGACTTGTGTGATTTTTTAAAATTTATTTTTCTTTAGTTCTGTAGCGAAATTTAATGTTTTTATATTACAACACAGTTATCATTCTGGAGATCTGTAATCTTGCCTGAGTGTTGATGCAGCATCAGGGGGAAAATGAATTAAAAGAAAATATTTTAATGCAAGTCTCAGCCAGCAGATCTGGATTGCCCCTGCTTTAAAAGCATCACCCAGTACAGAACTGATGGACTGGTTGAACTGGAGTTGCTGTTCTAAATATAGATCTTGGTGTGGTTGGGATCTGTGCAGGGCCTCCTGAGAGTCAGTTCTTAACAAAATCCCTGTAAATTATCTTAAAATTCCAGATGAGCACATTGAGAAGTTACCACTGCAGTTTTGGTGCAAGGTTTTTATAACAAATGGGTTTTTAAGGCATTTTTGCCAAGTGAAATGAAGCAGACGTGGCTCAGTTGAACACTTGAAGGCAGTTTTCTCATTGACACGTGAGCTATAAACTGAAATAATTTGGGATTATTGTGCCGTGTCAGGTGTGGGCTGTAGAATCAGGGGGTGTTTTACCAAAATTCAGTCATTTGTGATCAAATGTGATTTGCTAAAACCAATACCCAGCAGCACTTTTTTAGTGTTGTTTTGGATACTTTTCCTAACAAACAGCGCTGCTCCTGTTGACTTGCATCTCCCTAAGCCCATGTGAGTGGTTCCTAAATGAGATTGAATCTGATTTATTCATTTTAAACGTTTAGATGCTTAAAACCTTTAAAATGTGTCTAAATTTTTTCATACTTAAAGATAATTCTGGCAGTTTCTAAAAGGTTTTTTTTTTGTGCTGTTAAATGAGGTGGTGTAGATTGACATCAGATTTGTTGTTATTCATACAGAACCAGAAATAAGAATATTTTGGTCTTTTTTTTCTTAGTTGGATTTTTTTCCTAAATTACTTGATGTTGGTAGGTTATTTATTTATTTATGTATAATTTGAAAATCGATCTATATTTTTATATATATATATCTATAAATCCTCCAAATTTTAACTTTAATGAATAGAGAGATTATTTATAGGTTGCTAGAATTGAACTGTAATTCTTTCCAATAAGTTGTTTCCTTAAGAAAAACACCAAATGTGGAAACATAAACTATTTTTAAGTGCTTTAGGCAGGTAAGAGAAATAAAACCCACTGTCCTGGATTACTTTTGTATTGATTTGATTCTCATGTTAGATCAGAGCTGATNTGTTGTTTTGGATACTTTTCCTAACAAACAGCGCTGCTCCTGTTGACTTGCATCTCCCTAAGCCCATGTGAGTGGTTCCTAAATGAGATTGAATCTGATTTATTCATTTTAAACGTTTAGATGCTTAAAACCTTTAAAATGTGTCTAAATTTTTTCATACTTAAAGATAATTCTGGCAGTTTCTAAAAGGTTTTTTTTTTGTGCTGTTAAATGAGGTGGTGTAGATTGACATCAGATTTGTTGTTATTCATACAGAACCAGAAATAAGAATATTTTGGTCTTTTTTTTCTTAGTTGGATTTTTTTCCTAAATTANGTGCTGGGTGGCCAATATGTAGCGTATTTTTAAAGTCCTTACAACAGAGTTAGGCTCTGAAAAGAGTTTTAAAGTTGTAATTTTAAATTGCTCCCTTTTGCAGTGAGTTGTTCTTAAAGCTCTGATAAGAAATACAAAAAGAGTTAAGTTTTAATATGTATTATGCTGACTTTAATAACCTCCTTTCGATCTTGAAATGCTTCTTTTTTGGATTTGTTCTTTTGGGTGTCGATCTTGCTTTTCTGGATACAATTAGTAATAGTGTTTTTTAAAAAGAGGACGAGTGGATAGCAAAATCTGCTTCATGAGGATCCATAAAGATTAGGAAAAATGGAAGAGAAAACCAGTTTTGTATTGAGGTGCATGAGGAAGTTGCTTTGTTGTTCCATCGCTGTTTTCTTCTTCTGAATCTTAAATAAATGATGGTTTTTATAGTTTACCAGTCACTTCTATCCAAACTTATTCTCTGTAAAAACAGTCCTAATAGTGACTTTTAGTGAAATCTGTCCTGAGGGAAAGCTCACTTGGAGTGTCTTTGGAGCATGAAAAGGTGATGATGGGGGTTAAAAATGATGACTATTTAAATTACGAGACAAAACGTTTACTTAATGAAAACTCCGTAATGTAGTTGGACTCTGGTTTTGCCTGATCCCTAGAAAACAAGTCCAGAATAAGAAACTTGAGTCCAAAAAAAGTCTTTTTCCTCTTCTGTTCCCTCCCTGAGAGGTCCCAGGATCTGCTCCTGGAGGATGAGGGCTGAGGTTGGCAGGGCCGAGCTGCAGCTGAGCCCTGGTGCTGTGTTTGGAGCTGGGGCCTGGCACAGGTGACTTTGGAGAGGATGTGCTGGCCGTGTCAACAGTGCTTCTGTCTGTAAACACGGGTGTTTCAGCTCTAGAAATGGGATTTTTAACTTAATCTTCAGATTACAGTCTGGCACGGGGAGCAAAATGAGGCAGCCTGAGAGGGGACAAAGAGAAAATCCATTTCAAGTGACAGCTACTTTAGCTGGAGGTAAAGAGGCAGTTTTGCTGGATTTTGAAATATAATCAACACTGATTTCAGAGCATGGAGACACAAATTTTAAAATTCTTTCAGTGTAGACAACATTTGGAATTTGATCTCAACAGGACTGGACAGTAGAAATGGAATTAAACAGATACAGCCAAGTTTGAGGTTATGTAGATGTTTTGCTTTAGGAAGAGAGTTCAGCAGTCACAAACACATTAGCATTTTTATGCTGATAGGTATTTACTCAGATGTGTAATGCTGCAGCCTGACATTTATTTAAGTTTAGTGGCTGAAGGAGGGAATTACTTCCACTCGTTTGTGCCAGTTCAGCTGTTTGAGGCTGCACAGCTCAGTCGGATTTTTGATCGTGCTACAGTTCCCAAATGCTTTTCAAAGTGGGCTCTTGCATCACAGCAGACACCACGAGCTGCCAGTGTCACCCTTTAGTGATGCAGCTGATCCCAAAACGCTTCTGAAGGAGTATTTCCTAGCAAACAAACCCAATATCCATACTGGAGAAACCCTTGGGAATGGCTGAAGTCCTGGCTGGAGTTCTGGCCAAATGTGTGAGCGGGATGAATTTTTGGAAGTTGGGATGAGGCAGGGAAATGAAAATGAAAATGAAAATGCAAAAAGGATCATGGGCTGTGTGGAATCAAGCTCAGTGTGAGGATTCTCCATAAATAAGTTGGAGAGTTGAAAGAGGGAGGGGTAAGGAAGGTTTCCAGCTCGGTGGAGTAGGAACATTTAAAGGTTTGAGTTTTTCAGTGCTGGGTTCTGCCTTTTCCCCTCCTCGTTATCCTGTTTGCCTGCAGGTCCCAGGTAATCCCTCGGGGTGTTTACACAAATGTGGGACCTGTCTCTCCTCCTGTTCAGCTGCCATCTGGACACGGGCAGCTGGAGCTTGTCTGGATGTGCTGGGCAGTGGATGTGCACTGACCATGCAGCTCCTGCCCATGAGCTCAGCACTTGGGAATTTTGCTGGGCCAGCTTGAAGGAAAAGGATACAGCTGATGCTTTAAAATACGAAAAAAGCCCCAACAAACTGTTGTAAGTGTGTTTAGGCTGGGGTTTTGGTTGTAACCACAGAAAAAAAAGGGAAGTATAGCGATGGCTAAAGAATTGGGATGTAAATAAGAAGCTTGATCAGCACATGTAGGATAACTGGGTGGTGTTTTTGCTTGCAATAGCACCAAGTGGGACACGACACCCACAGAGAGATTTGTTGGAGAGCTGAGTTGAAGGCAGAATCACACTGGTCCTGTTGTCTTTTAAATAGTTATATAAGGTCCTGTAAGACAGAAAAAGAAGTGGGGGTTGGATATATCATGTGGAGGAAACATCAAATGTGGAGTTGGATGCTTGCCTCTTCGATGTCTTGACTGTGTTTTTGTTTGACTTGGTGTGTGGTTCTGTTTGCTTTGCAGTCAAACTGTTCCATTTGCATTGTGCTTGACTGATTTGGGAGGCAAAAGGTAGAATAATTTCTTGTAATTAGCTTGAGTGAACTTTTCTGTGATGTTTTTGAGGGGTCAGAAGGGAGTCTGTGAAGAGGAGACTCCTTATTTCTCTTCATAGGTGCAGGTGAAATATTGACACTGATTGTGTTGAACAGGATCCTGGAGAATGTGTGAAACAAACAGGGCAGGAGAAGGGTTGGAGAAAATGTCATTTCCTGATCTTCTCTTACAGCCTAACCAGAGAAGGACATTTGGAGACAGCTAAAATTGACAGCTAAAATGAAGCTTTCCCAATGCTTTTTAATGAAGTGATTAATATGTTCAAATTTCCCATGTCCATGAGGCTGCAGGAATTTCAACCCTCCGTGGAAGAAAATCCTAAATGTTTCATAGCTCACGGCTGGGAAGTTCTTAGGAACCTCCACAAACACCAACCCCAAAAAGGATCATTTTGATCCAGAATCCATAGGGATTCACAGCTGGGTGTTGCTGAGAGGAGCTCCCTGGATCTGGTGAGCTGCAGCACTGCAGGATCCCACTGGTTTGGGATTCTCAGATCAGAGAAACAGCTCTGACAGGTATCTGAGATCATTCCCGGGAAACTCCCTGGCAGGTCCCAAAATAGAAATGCTTCTGGTTGCCACCACCACCAGCATGAGAGTCATCCCTGAGAACGATTCATAATTCCTGATCCAGCCTGGCTGTCCTTAGGGGGTTTATTTAGGTGCTTAATTGGTGCCTTTCGTGCTGAAGGGCCTCTTTTTTAGTTTAATACCAGCATTCCAAGAGTCCGTGTGGAAATGGTGTCACTCCTGTGTGCAATGG
Organism: Pachycephala philippinensis; assembly: GCA_013397055.1. NCBI lineage: Eukaryota > Metazoa > Chordata > Aves > Passeriformes > Pachycephala > Pachycephala philippinensis. The sequence goes on along the minus strand of VWZT01011458.1, from coordinate 39,979 downwards.
GAGAGAATCCCTGGCTCCTTCCTGGGCTTCCCTGAGCTTTATCCAGAGCCAGGAGCATGATCCCTCCTGGATAATCAGGGTGCAGCAGAACCCCAATTTGCAAGTTTTAATGTCCAAAAATTAATTGAGGTTTCTCCCTATTATTCTTGTTGTTTGGGGTTTTGCACTGGGGAGAGGAGGATAATCCAAAATGGGAACTGGGTGTTTCTAGCATTAGTGCCTGTTTGGCCCTATTCCATTTTTTCCAACATCTGAATCTTGTAGAATTTAAACTTTTGAGCCCTGTGGAATATTTTAACCATCCTGTAACTGTGCCAGGGAGGGGACATTTGACCAGCAATGCCTAAAAACAACCATCACCTGAGGTGAGTGCAGCCCCAAGGCTGTGCCTCAAACCAAACCATTTCTAGGATCTTTCAAGCTTTTTTTCCCCTACAAAAATCATCAGGCAGAGGCTGAGAGGTGTTTGTGCTGTGTGCTGCTCACACCTCGCCGTGACAGCAGTGGCATGTTTGAACTTGAAAACATCAGCCTGTGTTTTACTGTGTTCCCTTGAAGTCAGGGAGTGTGAAAAATAACACTTAACTCCGAGTCTCTGGAGATTCCCAAAGGATGGCAATCTTTATCTCGGGGTAACCAGCTCTTGGTGGTACTTAAATTTCTACCTAAGGAACAGAGATGGCCACTGACCCTTTTTCTCCATTTTCTGCCACGTGCTTTGCTCTGAGAGGATTCTGGAAAATTTGGGCATCAGAGATCTGGGGGTTTTCCCACTTCCTGAAATCCAGGCTTAAATAAGATATTTGGAAGTACCAAGGCAGAAAATGGAAGTTCTCTGCAAAATCCTATCACAGCATTATTAATTTCTTCTGTCAGTGGCACGAACTGCTGGGAGGGACTGAGGGAACACATTGCTAAAGTAATTCCAGCTTTTTTTTTCCTTCAGCAAAAGCACCATGCAAATAAACCCAAGATATATCTATATATGTAAAATAACATCATCGAGTGGTTAGAGCAGCTGACTCTAAAAATTATTTTCCATACTGTAAGTCCAGAAGACTCAGAGTGAAAAAAGTTTGTTTTTTTTTTACTGTCCACCAAGCAAACCAGGGGCAGCAAGGGGTTTTTAACAACACAGATATTATTCCTCTCACCTCCTCCCTCTTCCCTCTCAGTTCTATTCCCTGGTTTTAGGTGACATCATCCTCCATAGTTTCCACTCTGCTGTGCTCTTAAGACTTAGTGTAGATTTTGGGTAGATCATCCTTCAGTTTTGCAGCACTGGATTCTTCTCTCCTTCTTTTTCAGAAGTGTTATCTCAGCTCCAGAATTTCATACTTCCATGGCAAGCTCATCCCTCCAAATTTTCCATTTTGAAAAGGTGTGAACTGCAAAAAAATTGAAATATTTTCCAAGTATATGATGAGATATCTTAGCAAATACAGATTTCCTGTTGTTCCCCCCTCTATAATCCTGGAGAAAAATGCAACTCTTGCTATACAAAACTCCACACTAAACCTTACAAAGTTACCCCTGTTCAAGTTGCAAACTCATTTATTTTTAATGACTGTTTTAGAAAAAAAGAGCAGCTTTCTTTTAAAGGTTATTTTATTACAAAGATGATTATTTTTATTATAAAGATTAAAGGTTAATCTTTAAATTTTGAAATTTGCCAGGGCAGCGTGGCAGCAGTGCAGGTGATTTGTTACTTCGCTGCCTTGTTTATCTTTTTTTGCAGTTCTCGCGTTGCCTGAGTTAATTGCTGCTGTGTTTGGATTTAATGAATGTACTTTGGCTCAGCTCATCTGAAGTACAGTCCTTGTTTGACCTGGGAGCATTGAGAACAGTGAGAATAGGACTAATATTAGTCTAAAAATCAACAAAATAAGTTTGGGGACATCGTGGCATGTAAAAGGAGGACAGAACAGGTCCTTTCTCTCGGAACTCAGTTTGCTTTATTAGGTTGGAAAGAACTTCTTTCTTCTTCCTTTGAGAAACATTCCCCTGGGTGTTATCAGAAAAAATAGAGAATGATAAAATCCTGCTTCCTGCTTGCAGAAACATCAAAGCCGGGCCTTTTTAGTCTATATTTGTAGTCTGTTCTTAGATATATTTGTAGGGCTAGAAAGTGTTTGAGATCACTGTGGAAACAAATAGAATAACACATATGGGCAAGAACTTGAAAAAAGTACCTGTGCAGCTACTGAAGTTTTTTTTTCCAAGGTGGTATTTCTATTTATGCTGCATTTTCTGTTCTTTTCTGTCCCTCTAGAACAGCGTGTTACAATTCAGATATTTTGGTGAATGGGCCATTCTATCTATAAGTTACTCAGTCCCTGTGGTGCTTCAGGCCTCTCTGCTCTGCTGGTTTATTCTAATAAACTGCTCCATTCCTTGCATTTCAGTGCTGAAAGGGCTCAAATTCATCTCAAATATAACACAATTTAAGTAACCTTTCTGTTACAGGCAGAGGTATCTGCCAGACTGAACCTCACCCTTCAATTCTTTTATATATTGTAAGTTTTCTAGGGACTAGCAAAAAAAAAAGTGTCCTTGGCACCATCAAACTAATCTTTGTAGACTTTTCATCAATTTTCATGACTTCAGCGTGAAAATGTTGTTACATTTCATAAACCAGTGAGAGATCACAGATTCGGTTCCCTTTGCCCTTTGTGTCTTTACATGGTGTCACCAACTAATCATGCAGCAAAAGCAGGATTTGGGAATGAGGGTAGGACGTGGGAAGTGTTGAAGTCTTCCCTGGGAAAGGAGGGAGATGATCATTATCACATCTCACATAAAGCATCAGGAAACCATTCCTGCATTACAGACCCATGGGGTTGTGTTGCTCAGTTCTAGGTTTAGTGGATACAGTTGGATGATGAACTCCCAGGAGTTTCTGTCTTTTTTCCCCCTGGCTGTAATGTGGTGACACCACTAAGAGACAATTCCTGTTCCATCCAGCACCTTTTCCCAGTGCTCCCTTCCTTAATTAAGGCCGTGTTAGTCCTTAGGAGCTGTGCAGAGATTTCACCATTTGCCCCTTTTTAATTCAAAAACTGGTAGATTTTGTTCAGTCATTCAGTTTAATCTTTCTGATTGAAAAATGGCAGCCAACGCTTCCAGCTCATCCTGAGGTGAGGTTTTCCAGGCTGCGCATGGACTCCCTAATGGAATTGCTCCCAATTCTGCTGTTTCCTGTATTAACAGTGGTTCAGAAGTTCAAATGTTGGTTTTGTTCCCTCATTGCAGCTGTCATGGATGGGCACGAGTGTGAGGGATAGAGCAGCACTGGAGCTGCAGTGGGAATACACTGATATCCAGTGGGATCTGGCTTAACATGCCCAAACTAAACCCTATTCTGTACCCAATGCCCTTTTATTTCCCAATGAGTTTTCCTCCCAAGCTTTCAGACTTCTTGTTCCATCCATAGGACACTGCTGGAGTTTTGCTCGTGGCTTCTTTCAGCAGCAGCATTTTGCTTTTTGAGGTACAGGAATTGGTTTCTGAGGACCTGGCAATTCCATGTGCACTTGGAATGGGTACAGGAGTTTCATTAGAAACCTGCTCTGCCTAATAAATTCGCTTTATTGTAAATGCCAGCTGCCCTTCTCCCCTGGGAGCTCCATCCCTGTGGAGGGGGTGGCAGAGCTGGTTGGAAGCAGATGGGCTCAGGGCTGCTTTGTTTGTGTGATTCCGCTTCTCCTCTTGCCTTGCTTCCACCACGTTCCTGCTTTTCTGCTTGGGAAGATTAATCCAGGATTGTCCTGGTCTGTCCAAGCCTGGGTCAGTCTGGCCAGAGCTATTGCAGGTGCCTGCTCAGGTGAGAAGCCCCAGCCAGATCCAAGGTCATTAAACCAACAGCGACTGCTGCCAGTCACTGATTAGACCATTAAAAAATTAATGGATAAGAAAACCTGACTGTAAAGAAGAGAGGAATGAGGAGAACATTTATGCAAAGTTAGTTTTACTGCAGTCCCTGAATTTCATAAAATTCGGCTTGTCTGTGGTCCTTCAAAGCTCGGCTTGGCAGCGGGAGAAAAGCAATGGCACGTGTGAGAGAAATCCAGGACTTCTGCTTTATTGCACTGACAGAACCAAATTGTTCAATCTGTTGCCTCATCTGTTTCTTGCCATAGCTGAGAGTTGTAAAGGTCAGGCCGTGGCAGCACAAGGAATATAATGGTTCCCAGGCTGCACCTCGCAGCGTTCCCAGCTGGCTCCTGCCCCTCTCCCATTGATCCGCCAGCCTCCCGCCCAGCGCGGCCCCGGCCTATTTTGGGAATGCGTCAGAGAAAGGACTTTGGGAAGGAGCAGTATGGGATGCTCAGTATGGGCAGTGCTGGGCTCAGCTCTCCCAGGGCTGCAGCAAGGATCCGGTGGGAATAATCCTCATTCTCTTCAGGAATGGGCGGGAATAATCCTCGTTCTCCTCGGGAATGGGTGGGAATAATCCTCATTCTCCTCGCGAATGGGCGGGAATAATCTTCATTCTCCTCAGGAATGGGCAGGAATAACCTTCGTTCTCCTCAGGAATGAGCGGGAATAATCCTTGTTCTCCTCAGGAATGGGCAGGAATAACCTTCATTCTCCTCAGGAATGGGCGGGAATAATCTTCGTTCTCCTCAGAAATGGGCGGGAATAATCCTCACTTTCCTCGGGAATGGGCGGGAATAATCCTTGTTCTCCTCAGGAATGGGCGGGAATAATCCTC
>VWZT01011458.1:283-35052 GCA_013397055.1 Pachycephala philippinensis | reverse complement strand
TCGGGAATGGCGGCTGGGTCACGTTTATTGTGGATAAATGTGGATAAAGGAGGTGACGCAAGTAAATACATCAAAATCTGCTGTGGGAGACCTTCTCCGCTCTGGTCTTCAGTGCTCTGTGTGATGTGATGTCTGAAACATAATAAATGTATAGATAAATACAGGCAAAGTGCTTTGGTATTCTCCCATCCCTGCCTCAGCGGATCCTCTGATTCTCCAGCTCCTCGAGCTCCCTGTCTGTTTCTCCATGGGTTTAATACAAGTTAAATGGTGGAGCTTCCATGAAGATTGATGGCACGCTCTGGGCAGCGTCTGACAAGAGAAAAAAACAGAAATAAAAGGCAGTTCTTGCTCCCTGCCAGTATTTTGTTAACACTTTTGCTTCCCAGCAACCCTTCACCTTTGCAGGAGCCAGACTGGTGCTTTATATGCCATTAACTCTGAGGTTATCTCCACCAGAATCCCAGAAAGGTTTCCTACATGGTCACTAAATGGACTTTAAGGTCCCTTCCAACCCACACCCTTCTGGGATTCTGTGATGCCCTTGCCCCCAAACACCTCTTGGCTTTTTTAGGGTTTCTGAGATGAACTCCCTGCTCTTTTGGCTCGTGTAACAAGATAAGAAGCACAAATGCCTTTTGGTGAATTTTCCTGGCTAAATCTCCTGGTTTGGCAAATATTTTAATTAAATCTTCACTGCTCAGCATTCTAAATTTTCTCTGCTATTGCTATTCATGGAGAAGTATTGCCATGACTTGTTCTTCATTTCTGCAAATCTTGCTAAGTTATGCAAGTCACTGTTTGACTTCACAGAAGATCTTTGTTTTATGTTTCAACACTTGGAATGCTGCTGAACTTTACGTGTTTTCTCTCTTTATTAAAAAGAGGGGAGAGAGGGCACATCAGTACAAGGAGTAAATGATATTTTTATACAGCCTGTGTTTGTTCATATGCCTGATCCTTCAGAATTCCAGCTAATTGTGCTTCCCATTCCTCCCAGGTGCCATCCTGGGCAGATCAGAAACACAGGAGTGCATCTACTACAACGCTAACTGGGAAAAGGATAAAACCAATCGCAGTGGGATCGAGCCCTGCTATGGTGATAAAGATAAAAGGCGACACTGCTTTGCTACGTGGAAGAATATTTCTGGATCAATTGAAATTGTGAAGCAAGGCTGCTGGCTGGATGACATCAATTGTTATGACAGGTGAGTTTTCCTAGGAATTTTTGAAATTGATTTGTCACTGGAAAACTCTTTTGCCTCTCCATAATTTCTGTGTCATCCCCTCTGCAACCGCGGCTTGAGACAAATGAGTCTGGGACTAATTATCTTATTTTTAGATGCTCGCTCGTATTTAGGGACCAGACTTCATGTGAGTACTTTGTCTTGTTTGCAGAATAACATGTTGTACCTTCCTAAAAGAACCCAGGTATTTAATTTATTCTTTTTTAGCCCATTAATAATAGATTCTGTAGTGCCTTGTTATTGCCAAACAGTGCAAATATAATTATTGCAACCAGGATGCAAAATCCTCTCGATTTTTCGAGAGTCTTTAGAGCAGGAAAGTCAGCACTTTGTGTCTGCAATTTCCCAGATCGTGGAAGTATTCTGGCAGTTTATTAATAAGCTCAATGGCAGCTCTAAGAATATTCTAAATTTCTAGTTATTTTGTTGATAACAGATGGTCTAGAAAGTACCCACGAGCAGTAACAGCAGGACTTGGGGTTTGTTAGATGCTGACTGAATAAAGGTCGTGACTCTCTTAAGCAATGGTGTTGCAGTTTTTTAAATACTCTGCTGGGTTTTATTGGCCCATAACATTTATTTTCTGAAAAGACAGAGAATTAAGAAATAGATCCACAGTGGATCTTCATTAAAAAGGATTTAGGAATTATTTCAGCAATATTTTACAAAAGTTTTCCTTTGAGTTTCTTAAAAGTTGAATTGTTAGAAGAAAGTCTTGCAGTCCTTTCTCCCAAATCAAGTCACCCCCCACCCCAGGATATTTTCTGCTTTAATGACAGTTTAAAGCTCAGTTCCACAATCCAAAAAAACCCTAAAATCGTGAAAATAAATTCTCCCTTGAGCAAAGGAAAGGAATTGGAAGAAGAAATCAAATGCAGGAAGGACGGTAAGGAAAGAGCTGGAAACTGAGCAACTCCAAGTTCTCATTAAGCAACTTGTGCTAATCACACACAGTGCTGTGTTTGGCCAAAACAGCCCAAATCTTATCTCTGGAGCGTGGGGTGGTTTCCCTGCTTTGGGATTTCATGGGGGTGACTCCAAACAGCAGCAGATTAAGGACATCAAAGAGAAAATGTTCCCTGGAAGCCACAGGACAGGGTGACAGCCAGAGCTGGCTCTAGGAAATAACCCCAAGGTTTGAAGATGAGCCCAAAACTTCCCTGACAATCCTCAGCTGTGTTTAAAATCCTTCCGTATTTCTTTGGGCTTTTCCAATTCTGCTCTCAGGCTGGCTCCTGGTTGCAGTTTTTTCTTTCCTGATGGGAATAGTTTCAGCTTATTTGTTAACAGAATATTAATAAAAAAGCCTTTCCTGCGGTTAATTCAGGGAGTGACATAAGCCCTGTCCCTGAGCATAATGTAGGCAGGGGAGATTGTAGAAATTTTATAATTTCTTTCCACAAATATAAAAAAATTAGAAATTTCTCCTTCTCAGTTATCTCCAGCCCTGTCCTGTGGGTTTATGGTCAAGCACCAGCTGTTTGATCCCATGTTTGTCCTGTTTAAATACAGATTGTGAACTGTTCCTCAGTGTCCTTCTGGTGGCTTTCTTTAACTTTGTCTTAAAAACAGCAAAAATGTGGTTCTCTTTTAATAAAATTTCATTGCAATATGAAATATCAAAATTTAATTTATTTCATTAGGTTTAGCTAATGGTTTAGGTTTAACTTTGGCACTGCGTTATGCCGGGTGATTTAACGACGTTCGCTTTGGAAATTTTAAAGATGAGCACCTTTTTTTTTTTGACCAAAACCAAGATGAATGACCATTTTTGACTCTTCTCTCTTGCAGGAATGATTGCATAGAGAAGAAGGACAGCCCCGAGGTGTTTTTCTGTTGCTGTGAGGGCAACATGTGCAACGAGCGCTTCTTCTACTTCCCGGAGATGGAGGTCACCCAGCGTAAGTTCCTCCTGCTGGGAATATTCCACATTCTGCTTCCTCAGGAGATCAGGCTTTTCCAAAAGTCCTGGCCTGCCTTTCCCTCCAGAGGCTTCTGATGGAGCTCTGTGCATTCCCAGGCAGAGCAGAGGAATTGCCAGTTCATTTATTTATTCCACTTGGAAAGGTGCTTTCCTATAAAATCAATAAAAGGTACTTCAGCTCTTTCCAAGGGTGAGGAGGAAGGATAATCTGAAATAATTGCCTGGTTTAAGACACAGAAGTTACTGTCAAATCTTACCTTAATTGTATGGTTAAGCTCCTGGAAGTGTGTAAATTGTTGGGCTAAAAGCCTTCTCATCCCTGTATCCCTTTTCTTCAAAAAATCCTCCTTATCCCAGCTGGACCTTGAAGTTCTCTGTGAATGGATACAGTAACCTCTCAAAAGGGGGAAAGAATTTCCTCCCTTGTAGGTTCTTCCATCTCAGCATATTCTGTGGTTCTGAAGGACAATCAAATTAGCCAGATTTAACAAATAATTATTTTCAAAAACAGCAGGTAAACAGTGATTTGATTTTTCTTCCCTATCTTCTTCCAGTCAGGAATCTGCTGGAAAACTGAGTGATGTTAATAACTGAGCTGAAAACAGCAAATGTCTCATGTACCAAATAGCCAGAGGAAGTTGTTTATGAAATGAAAGAACATTTTCTGGGAGATTAAAATAGCCTTTGTTGACCCAGGAGATATTGTTGTCATTTTTGTCAGTGATGCTGCTAAGGCAATAATTGACATTCTTCCCTCTCACGAGCCCTCTCTTGCCCCAGGGGGCTGTGGCTGCCTTGGAAGCAGCTCCAGCTTTTCCAGAGCCTTTTTTGAGGTCGTGTGGAAGTGTCTTCACCTGGAGAACTCCTCCCTCCAGCCGAGCAGCAGAGCACAGAGGTGCTGGCAGGTTATTTCTGCCCTGACCGAGCCCAAACCCCTGGATGGATTGTTTTTTGTTCATTAGGTGATGCATTCTTGCAATCCCCTGGGAATACAAGCACCCCTTGCCCACTGTAGGCTGCTGGGGGTTGGAAGCCCAGAATCCCACCGTGCTGAAGTGTGAATGAGGGATCTGAGCAATTCCCCTGCTTCCCAAAGTGCTGCCTTTTAACCAGGTGTTAGTTTGTGCTGGCTAATCAGCTGCTGTGAGCCTGCTGTGCTGATGGCAGGAGCTGTTAGAAATCCAGGCTGCTGCACATTTCAAACACTGCCTGCTTGTGTTCCTTAAAAGCTGTGTCCTTTTTTTTTTCCCTTCAGCAACTTCCAATCCTGTTACACCGAAGCCACCTCTGTTCAACACCTTGCTCTATTCCTTGGTGCCTATCATGGGAATTGCAGTGATCGTGCTCTTTTCCTTCTGGATGTACAGACATCACAAGCTGGCCTATCCTCCCGTGCTCGTTCCCACCCAGGTGAGCCCCTGCTGCAGCATTTGGGGTTTTTTAAGGGCCAAACCATTCCTGAAGGGGATCTGTCTCATGGCTGGTCTCTGTTGCCCTCCTGGTTTCGAGGTCCTAACGCTTGCTCTCCCCTAAAGCAGAGAATTAAGCTTTACTTAAACAGCCTTATTAATTATTCTTTGATGAATATATCAGCAACTGCTTCATGTTTTTATGCATCTGTTTGTTTGGGAGGAGAAAAACTGAACACAGGGGCCACAGCCACAGTGAAGGGGTGCTGAGGGCTGAGCTGTAATCCTTGGCTGAGAACAACAAGGGGGTTGCTCATTCGTCTTGGCCTTTTGAGGTGTACAGAAAATAATATCTAATAGAGGATGAGGTGTTTCTAAGGAAGCCTGGAAATGGGATACAGGTGCAGTTAAAGGGAATGTTAAAATCTTCAAGCACAACTCCAGGGTGTAGCTCAGCTCATGGATTGTGATTCCTGTCATCTTCTTCCTGTTGTTTATGTGTTTTCTATTTTGTCTTGAAATGTTTCAGTTTTGGGGGTGTTGGTGTTTTATTTCAAAAGGATGATGAGGTTGTGGGCTCCACGTTTGAGTGTGACCTGGCTGTGCTGCATCCAAACAAACCTCCTGTGGCTCTGTGTGTGGAGTTCCTGCTCTTGGGAGGCTCCAGCTGATCCTGGAGCTGGAATTTGTGCTAATCCTGGAATTCCTCTTCCTTCAGTTATGTCTGGAGATCCAACTGAGATTAGGAGGCTTTTAGGAAAGAGTTAAAACAGGAAATTCTAGAGACCAAAGCAGAAAATGTGCTTGTGGAAATGAAGAGAGAAATTATTTGGATTTTTGGAGTAGGAATTGAGCTTCTAACTCAGCTCAGTGACCAGAATGCATGACCTGTCCTATGGTGATTTATGAGATTGAAATTAAAACTCTCATTATTTTGGGTAGGATTGCCAAGGATTGATCTGGGTGTGCTCCATGCTCCCAGCTCCTGGGATATTTTCAGTGCTGCTGCTTGGCTGGAGGGTGCTGCAGGAAGCAGGATTGCCTGGGGTTGATAACTCAAGTGTTTTGGTTTCAGTTTCGCAGTAATAGATAAGAGGAATTTGGGGAGAGGCAGTGGACATATGTTGTTGCCAAATGAAAAGAACATAATTTAGAGGAAAAAAGTCTGTTTGCTGTCCTTGCGGAGAGGATTGCAGCTCCTCAGACTCCCTGCAATCTGTCAGCATAATTAGTTCATCCAGCTCCCATTTTATGGATCTGGGACTTTACATCAACCCAGTGGTCTTTGCTGGGAGATCAAATTCATAACTGCTAATTGTGGGGATAATTCCAGCGTGGGATTGTCCTCCTAAAGAAATTAAGTCATGGATAAAGCCATAGAAAAGCAAGTGAATGTTAAATACATGTGGGGTATCCTTGAATTCTGATTCTCCCTCCTTTTGCTGCAGTTCTTTCCTTGCCTGGGTTGTGTTTGGGGCAGGATGGACACCTCAATTTTTAATAAATAGGGTAATCAGCTGTTGTGTTCATGCTCAGATCGTATCTCTGGGATAAGTGCTCCTTGGTGCTTGTGGGGCAACAACATTTTCCTATCTTGTGGTGAGCAGGCATCAAGGCTCATGTGGAAAGTCAGGAAAAGCCACTTCTGCCTGAGAAACTACCCAGAATTATTATGTAAATCCAGTGTATAAACACTCTCCCATATGCAGCAGAGCAGTGGTTCCCACTTTAAATTTGATTACAGCTGGTTGGAACAGGAAGGGAGGGAAACCACTGGGAACTTTATAACCACGAATAAACACTGAAAAATTTGTGTAATTAATCTATTAACTGTTAATAGTATATTTAGTAATAATTGGGGCATGAGTGGAGTTTGCAGGCAAATGGATTTGGTTTAAATCTTTGTGTAGCAGTGGTAGAATGGACAGCAGGAAAAACAGGGATTGCTCCATGTGAGATTCAGATAAAACTTATCTGCTTTTCCTTGGTTTATTCCCAGAAATAATGGGAGTACCGAGCTGCTGCCCTGGTACCAAACTTCCAGTAAAAAATGAAAGGATGGATGAGGAATAAGCAAAAGATAAAAATGAGGAAACGCTGAAGAGTGAGAAATGGTGAAAGAATTAGAAGAAGTGATAAATAAAAAAGAACAGAAGTGGTGATAAAAAATCAGAGAGCAAAAGGGAAATAAATAGTTTGGAATATTAAAAAAAAAAGGAAGAAATAAGCTATAAGAAATGTTTGAACCTGTAACGAGACATAAAGGACATTTAGTCTTGGCTTGTTTGTGCTGCTCACTGTGCCTCGCTGCTGTGTGGGGAACTATCCAGTGAAAGCTGTCAAATTCCATCAAATCTGTCACTTTCTGTGCTCTCAAATGAGTTATTAACAAATCCCTGTTTGCTGAATACATCTGTGTGTACGGAAAACACTTAAGAGCTGTTCTGTCTCCTTACTCCTGTTTGATTTAGCAAACATAAATCCATCAGCTGATTCAATTTATCAAAAGAATCGGGTTGGTATTTAAATATTTGAGTGTGTGGGGTTTTCTGCAGGAAGAGTTGCATTGGGGGACACTGGCAATGGGACCCTGAGGTCTGGAATGAGGCGTAATCCAGGTTTCACCCCAAACATTCCCCATAAAACTGGAGTGTGGATGGCAGGGAGCTGCTCCCTTCTTGCTGATATCCCTTGAGCTGTGGCCAGAGCTGTCAGTGCACATTCCAAGGGGCTGTTCCCACCCTGGCAGCTGATGGGTGCCACTGTCACCCTTCACACCGAGCTGCCACCAGCCCCACTCGAGGTTTGGCAGCTTCCCCCGTGTCCCACCCCACTGAGCGGGGAATCTTTAACCTCTTGTACTTCCCTGGGTGCCCCACTTGGCAGGATTTTACTGCATCACAGTTGCTTTTTTGCTTTGGGTTGCTTTTGAAATGAGAGTTGTGTTGAGAAGCTTGAGGAAAGGCTTTGCAGATTCACTTCTGGTCTTCGTGACCTATTTCGGGGATTTCTTCTGAAATGGTTGAATTTTCTGGGGTCAAAGATGCATCAGGGTTTTAATCGCTGAGCACAGGAATTCCTAAATCTACCTGATGCACTTCAGATTTCTGGGATAATCTTTCCACGCTGGGAAAATCCCAGTTTCCTGCTGAAGAATGAAGGAATTACATAAATTCCTCGGGTTTTCCCCGTTTTGGCCTTCCAAAAGCCACATTTTTTTCCTTGTAGTTGTTACAGATATTTTAATAGAAACATTTCAACACTGGAAAAATGCAAGGGAGAGGTGTTTTTAGAAGGACTGAATCCAAACCTGGGAAGATTAATGGCTACTTAAAAAATGCACACAGAGAGAAGCCAGGTGCTTATAGGAAATGGGAAAAGAGATTGGAAAGTTACTGCAAATCTGGAGTCCTGAATGTGCAGTGGGTGAGGAACTGGAAACTGGGCCCTTTTTTTTGTTCCTAATAGAATCCATGGGCTGGTACAAGTTAAAATCTACAACAGAGGGAAGAATTTGTGTGAAAATACCCCAAAGCCAAGTGCAGCTTTTACAGTTCAGAATATGGTCGTGGGTAGCCCAAATTTGGGGGAAAACCCACACTGCTTAGGGTTTTATTGGTCTAATTGGTTACAAATGTTGTAATAAACCCATTAGAGTTGGTTTTCGGGCAGCATAAACAGCAGTGAGTATGTTTATGTACATTTGTGTGGGTGATAAGTTTTCAGAGGGGTTGACTGCTCCCAGTTTTTATTTATCAGAGCTAATTCCTGACACAAATGTCAGATTTGCATTTCTTTTGTAGCCTGATACCCTTGAACTGGTGCCTCTTGGATTTCTGCTGGGAGCCTGAGGTGATGCTCTGTGGGCTGAAGGGGAGGACATTGGTTTATAATCCAGAGGTGTTAATGAGCATAAATACATCTTTTTAAGATTTCCACGTGTGTGGAATGTATCAGTGTTTGGGGGAAGCTGATCCCTCGAGGGAGGAGTGAGAGGTTTGGGAGAGGACTCATTTCTCAGAGCTTCATTTTTGCAGTTTCTCATTATGGGCAGAGCACAAAGGTTGAATTCATACGTATTTCTGCTTCTTGCTGAGGAATTTCCATAATTCTCAGGAGCTGGAGAACTTTAATAATGAATAGGCCTGGAAAAAAGGACTTGCAGCCCCTTGGGGTGGGTTTTGCCCTGCTCTGGAGCTGCTCTGGCCGATGGTGGAGGAGATCCTGGTGGATCCCAGTGCTCCAAGCTCTGGTACAGGATTTATGACTGTTCTCCAAGGAATCCTCCAGCCCCTCTGGCATTAATTACTTGGAGAAAGGGAAGTGTGTGCTCAGCACTCTCCAGGCACAGGGAAAGGCTCCTGCTGGCCCCACACTCCAGAGCATCCTGAGGGTGTGAATGAAGGCAGAGGGGGAGAAAGGGATGGCAGCTGGAGATGGGGGCTTATTCCCTGCTCTTCCCACATCCATCCCATCCCATGAAGGACAAAGGAGATGGCTCAGGTGAGTCACAGAATCTTGGTGATACCTGATGAGGCCAACCTAGAAACAGAGACTGGACAGGAGGAAGGGAATAAAGGTGGATATTTATTTGAAAGGCCTTCAGAGGCACACCCTGGGCAGGCCAAAGGCTGCACCCAAGATGGACCCCGAGTCACGAGTTCTTCACACTTTTATAGCTTTGGGCCATTTGCATCTCAACCCGATTTCACCAATTAAACTTTAGCTAATGATGGAATTTGCCCTCAGCTTGCCCCCCTTCTCAAGATGCTGGGTTACACATTTTGGGCCTAGGCCGGGCTGGGTGTCCTTGGAGAGCAGCCTGGAGAGGCTTTGTTCTGTCTGTCTCAGCATGAGAGAGCAGCAGCTCCCAGGCTGCAGGACACTGCAGAGTCACACACTGGGAATGCAGCATTGGAAACATATAAAAGCTAAAACCTAAGGCATCACTGGGATGGTTTGGGTCGGATGGGAACTTAACACTTATCCCATCCCACCCCTGCCATGGCAGGGACACCTTCCCCTATCCCAGGCTGCTCCAAGCCCCATGCAGCCTGGCCTTGAACACTTCCAGGGACCCAGGGGCAGCCCCAGCTTCTCTGGGAATGCTGTGCCAGCTCCTCCCAGTCCAAAGGGCAGGAGGAGGAACAGAGGCGTCTCCACGTCCCTGCTGAGATGACACCGAGGTTGTTCAGCAGCAGGGATGAAAGCAGCACAGACAAAGGGGTCAGTACAATCCTGGGACACAGGTTTAGCCTGGATTTTGTTCCCCAGTCTGTAAACTCCTCCTGGGATTGTTTAAGGAACCTTTAACACTATGATGGATCTCTCTCGGGGTCTGCTGGGTGCAGAGCGTTCACTTCCCTTGTCCCAGCTCCCCCTCTCGTTACGGATTTATTGATCAGGTTCGGTGATGGAGCCCAAATCCGCGGTGCCGTTTGTCGATAAGGTTTGATTCCAAGGGGGCCGTTGGAGTTTCCCGTTCCCAGCCGGCTCCAGGGCCGGGAATGGAATTTCCCCGGTGCGGCGCTGCCCCCGCGCGGGCAGCGGGGAGCGCTGCAGGGAGCGAGCTCGCATCCCGGCGCTTGGAATTTCACCTTTGGCAGTTCCATACGGCTCCATACACCTGCAATGGACATTTCTTGGTGTAATTATAGAATAATTCAGTAATTGCCTATCTAATAATCTTGTTTTCCCCATTTTTCTTGGCTAACAATGCTGAGTTTCTTTGATTGTTGTTTTAAATGATCTGTTACTGGTATGAGAAAGTTTTGCTGTTGCCGTGAATATTTCTGTCATTAACTCACAAATGATTGACTTTGTCTGCTCTGAGCTGTTTTTGCATCCCATTCCTGGTGTAAATAGTAATTTCTCTTGCCTGTGTTTTTTCCCTCCTTGCAAGCACGCCTTTCACATAATGATTGAGGTAAGAGGATGTTTGTTCCTGGCTTTCTGGGGATGTGGGAGACGTTGTTTGGTCAGAATTGTGATTTCTCAGTATTTTGGACTAGCCATCTGTCAGCATGTGTGGTTTGAAAAGGAAGCTTTAGCCTGTGCATCGTGGATCTCCTAAAATCCCTGGAATTCCTGAGGCTGGTGGGGTCGGTACCTGAGATCTGGGATTGATCCTGGAACACAGGGACACGGCCTGGGGGGATCCATCCCCCTGGCACTGGGATTTCCCTGGGAGCAAAGGGCACATCCCACCCTCCTGTGCCCTGTCCCTGGGTCTCCATTCCCATCTCCCCCCTGGAAACACCCACTGGAGCTCTGTGGTCTCCACCTGCTGATCCTGGCATTTTGGGTGGTGCAGGAACTCACTAAAATGGATCAGCTGGAGAAAAAGAAAAATACTTCTTCACTGCTCAGTCTCTACTTCATCTTTCCCACTGAGCTAGAGTTATTTTTATTTGTGTTAAACTCCAAGTCACTGGGACCCCTTAATTCCCAAACTGGGGCATTCCTGCTCAGCTTTTCAATGGAATATTGAAAACATCGAGATCTGAGGTGTAATAAAAATGTTTAATTTCTGCCATCGTTAAAGTTCTCTAATTAATACCTGAAATAGCTTGGAAATGAAGTTTAGAAGAAAATCAAATGGTTTAAATGTCTTAAAATTTAAATATTTGAACATTTCCTGATTGTGCCGCTGTAAGGAGTTCCCAGAGTTTCCTGGATCTCTATTCCGTGTTTGGCTCCCTTATCCCAGTCAGGGATGCAGGGTCCTGCCTCCAAGGAGCTGCTTTTAATGGATTTGAGTCCCACATTCGTTGAGCTGCTCTCTGATCTCGAGCCCCATTTTTGAGGACCCTTAAGAAACCCCAATCCTAGAAGTGACCCTTCCTTAAGGAATATTTTCCCTGTATGACTCAGTCCGAGGGAAGGGGCAGGAACAGGGAATTGGGTCCTGGATTTTTGGACAGCTGGAAATCTGGGAGCCCAATTTATCCCCCTGCCATCCCTGCTGGCATTCTGGCCTCGGCGCCACGGGGATCAGCCCCAAAGCCACGGGGGAATAACGGGGCCTCTGGAACGTTAAACATTTTTCCTCGGAGCACAGCGAGTTGGAAATATTGTCAGGGAATGCATCCGGGTAAAAATAGTCCCTGGAGCTGCAGAGTTCGGAGTTAGATTTTAACCAAGGTGTTTAGAAACAATCAGGGGGGGAAAAAAAAGGGAAAATTTTTTCTTTCTAGTTGTGGTAACAGCAGGAATTCTGCTTCCCACTTGGAACCAGGATTTGTTTGGGTTGGGCTGTGGGCAGGTGGTGCTGCCTCAGGAACAATGGGAATTTGGACTCCCAGAAATGTCTCCCCAGGAAAGGGAAAGGTGCAGGAACTGCAGGAGGGGCCGTGGCAGGTGCTGGGAAGGTGCTGTGGAGAGCCCAGGGATTTCTAGGAAATAGAGAATTTGGGAATTGGGAAATGGGAAATTCCCCATTGTGGTCTCATGGGGAATTAGGAAGCACCAGGTTTCGCTGCCACTTTCACTTCCAGCTCTTGGCAGAGATGCTGGAGCTTGGTTCAGCAAATCTTGGAGGGTTTTGGTTTTCCTGATGGTTGGGGAAGAATTCAGGCACCAGGTGCTTCCAAATCCCAGCAGTTTATTGGGAGGAGGGTGTGGGAAGGGAATCCAAGGAAGGGGAATCCAAGCCACTGGAGCAAAGGGGGATTTGGGGTTATTTCTCACCAATTTCTCTGGTTTAGACAAGGCAGGAGGTTCTGAACTTGAGCAGTTCATTAAATCAGAGTTGGCTTTGGGGGATAAATTTGAGCATCTCGTTCCCACTCTCTTCTAACAACAACAAACTGGATTTACAAATCTTTGTTTAGTACAGTTTGTATTTTACAAATTGAGGGCACTGCTTTCCCTGGTGCCTGGGATATTCCAAGAGGGCCCTGGCAGGGAATGAAAGGCACCAAGGGAGGGAAATTTTCTCTCTCAAACTTCATTTTCTGTGCTGCAAACGTTGATGTCACAACTTGAAGCGGCTGTCGCTGTCACAGTGACAAAAGGATTTCCTCCTTTTTGGGGACAGTGTTGCAGCGTGTCTCTCATTTGAATTTCAAATGTTATTTATTCTTTTTCTAGTTATTAATTTGTGCAATGAGGTTACTCTGCTCTGAATCTTCCTCTGAAACGTGTTCTTTTTGAAGGATTTATTTGTTGCTTCATAAGAAAGCAGAGAGTGAATGTTTATTCCTGCACTGAAACTGCTCAGGGCTTGTGTTCTCAGCACTTGTCTCCATTCTCCCAATAGTAAAGGGTCCTTAACCCCACGGTTTGTCACAAAACGTGTCTTTAACCTGCACAGGATTTTATGGTTTTGATGGAAGTGCTCAAATATCTAACTCTTTATTGAGCACTCTCCTCTCTGTTGTAGAAGCAACTCCTCTGGTGGTTTTCATTCTCTTGGAAACAGCTTTACAGGGGCTCTGTGGGGGAAAACAGAAGAAAAAGGGAGCGTTTTGGAGGCTTTTTGAAAACTTAGAGTTGGTTGTTGGGGTTTTATAGAGGGACAAGCTAATCCCACCTGGGGGGAAAGGGTGAGCCCAGAAGGAAGCAGAGCTTTGGCAATAAAATCGGGAATCTGCTTGTTCTGTTCAGATGATGGGATACAGCAAAGCAGAAAACACAGGGTGTGTAGTGAACTGTGCCCTCCCCTTTCCCAGGAAGAGGAAAGGTCCCAGGCTGTAGTGTGGGGATATGGAAATGGGGAAATGGAAATGGGGTGTGGAAATGGGGAGGGGATATGGGGATATGGGGATATGGAAATGGGGTGTGGATATGGTGATATGGATATGGGATATGGAAATGGAGTGTGGAAATGGGGTGTGGATATGGGGATGTGGATTTGGGGTGTGGCTATGGGGATATGGAAATGGGGTGTGGATATGGGGATATGGATTTGGGGTGTGGATATGGGGATATGGATGCACAGCCCTGGGGAAGCTGTGTCACCTCCAGCTGTACAGATCCTGCAGGACAGGACAGGATCATCTCTGCAGTGTCACCCCAGCTCCTTTCTGGGTCCAGCTGGGTGCTGGGATCTCAGGAACACACTGGCAAAATTGGGAGCAGTGGGAATGGGGCAGGAGGGGCTGATCCCCACTGTGGATCTGCAGGGTTCCAAGGTCCCCCACATCAGATAAACACAGAAAGCCTTAAATGCATCCAAGGGGCTCATTGCAATTCCAGCTCTTAACAAATGTGACAAGTAAAGCTTGATTATCTTTGTTCCTTAACTTCTGCTGTGCTTTCCCACCTGGTTACAATATTCCTTAATTTCTGCTGTGCTTTCCCACCTGGTTACAATATTCCTTAATTTCTGCTGAGCTTTCTTCCCACCTGATTAGACTAATCCTTAATTTCTGCTGTGCTTTCCCACCTGATCACAATATTCCTTAATTTCTGCTGAGCTTTCCCACCTGATCACAATACTCCTTAACTTCTGCTGTGCTTTCCCACATGGTCACACTATTCCTTAGTTTCTGCTGTGCTTTCCTGGCTGGTCACATTATTCCTTAATTTCTGCTGTGCTTTCCCACCTGATCACAATACTCCTTAATTTCTGCTGTGCTTTCCTGGCTGATCACATTATTCCCTAAATGATTCTTGTTTTCCCACCTGGTTACATTATTGCTTAATTTCTGCTGTGCATTCCCACCTGATTCCAATATTCCCTGATTTCTGCTGTGCTTTCCCACCTGATTCCATTATTCCTTAATTTCTGCTGTGCTTTCCCAGCTGCTCACATTATTCCTTAATTTCTGCTTTCCCAGCTGCTCCCATCCTTGCTGGGTTCCTGCTGTGCTGTCCCAGCTGGTTATCCGGGTGTATCCCATCCATCCCTGTGGAGCTGCTCCCTCTGGCCCATCCCTCTGAGCACTTTCACAATCCCATTTCCCATCCCTGTGGAGAAGGGTTCAGCTCTGTGCCTGGGGAATTGCTGCACTGGGGTCTGCCTGGGTGATCTCCCCATTTACCATCCTTTATCTGGAGTGCTGTCAGGGTGACAATAATTAACAACAGCAGCACTAATTAATGGTCTCACCTGATTGCAGGATCCTGGGCCTCCCCCACCGTCGCCGTTGATGGGTCTGAAGCCGCTGCAGCTCCTGGAGATCAAAGCCAGGGGGAGATTTGGGTGTGTGTGGAAAGCTCAGCTGCTCAATGAATATGTCGCAGTCAAAATATTCCCCATCCAGGTGAGCAGAACTCTCGGGGTCCTGGGTTGTTCCTCACATTAAAGCAGCTTTTCTTGGCCCAATGATTCTGTAAATCCAAACGGAAATGTCCTGGAGGTGTAAAAGATGCAGGAAGAGTTTTAGTGATTTAAAACAGGTATTTTACTGCAGGAAACACATAATTGAAGCATAAACCCTGTGAAATGTGTGTTTCTAGTCATAAAATCATTCAGCATCCGTAGTTTTAAGCAGCTCTCACCCACCTCTTGACCAGTTAATAATCAAATTAAATTGTACTTAGAAGGAATGTCCTGAAATGCAAACCCTAAAGAGATTGTTCCAATTAAACCTGCCTCAATTAAGTGCCACAACACTTACTGCCCAGCAAGTGCCCTCGGAAAGCCCTGGCTTGGATTAAATGGATTGAAGAATTTTGAGAACACCCAGTGATGCTGAATGGTGATCCTGGGATGGGTTTTACACTCATTAAAGCCCCCCCTGCCCTGCCACTCGAGGGGCAGGAATGTGCTGGTGTTTCCTGATGGTGAATTAACACTGCAGGCTCCTGTTCTTGCAGCAGAAATTCCCTGTATTTTTTGACAGACCGTTTCCAAACGCCGGGAGCAAACTCCCCTCAGGGCCAGCCCCTGGGATCCCATTCCTGGTGGATAATGGGGCTGTGCTGCTGTGTTTGCAGGACAAGCAGTCGTGGCAGAACGAGTACGAGATCTACAGCCTGCCCGGGATGAAGCACGACAACATCCTGCAGTTCATCGGCGCCGAGAAGCGCGGCTCCAGCATCGACGTCGACCTGTGGCTCATCACCGCCTTCCACGAGAAGGTGGGGCTGCCCCTCGGGGTCTCCTGGGCCAGGCAGAGGGACAACAGCCCCAGAAAAGTGTCACAGATGTGGAGCTGAGGCAGATAAGGAAGAAAATTGAACGTAGTTTTCACTTAGCTGCTCGCTTTTCACTGGGTGTGAGTTTAGTTCGGTTCGTTTTCAGACAGCTGAGGGAGCTGTCAGGTTTTGCTGATAGAGGAGTTGTTTAGGAAACAATCAAAAATCAATTCTACCTTTTTTGGCTTTTTAGAATATGTCTTTTTGAAGATCCCCCATCTAAACCTGCCTAAAATAAATAACCTCCCATCTTGCAGAGATTGAGGGGGTTACTTTTGGTTCACTTGTGTTGGTTGATTGGAATCAAAAATAAAAATGAAGTGATACCGATCAATTCTATTGTGACAGCAACAGGGAGAAACACAACTGTAATTAATTAAGAATATGTGCAGTTTTATCTTGAATAATTTTCATCTCTTTAGATTTGTCCAGAGTGTGTGTTTCACTCTGAAACCACGTTGTTGAATGATTTCATCTCTGTTTATTCAGAGTGTGTTTCACTCTGAAACTGCTGTTGGTCCATGAGGAAGGACAATCAAAGGTCCTACAGTTTTTTCCCAAGCTCAGCAGGAATTTCAGATTTTCTCAGGAATTGCAGGTTTTCCTGGATAAGTGACACTGAGCTGGGTGTGTGATTGTTTTGCTGCAGGGGTCCCTGACGGATTTCCTCAAGGCCAACGTGGTGTCGTGGAACGAGCTGTGCCACATCGCGCAGACGATGGCCCGCGGCCTGGCCTACCTGCACGAGGACATCCCGGGGCTCAAGGACGGCCACAAGCCGGCCATCTCCCACAGGTACTGCTGCCCAGAGGCCAACCTGAAACAGAGACTGCACAGGAGGAAGGGAATAAAGGTGGATATTTATTGGAAAGGCCTTCAGAGGCACACCCTGGGCAGGCCAAAGGCTGCACCCAAGATGGACCCCGAGTCACGAGTTCTTCACACTTTTATAGCTTTGCTCCATTTGCATCTCAACCCAATTTCACCAATTAAACTTTAGCTAATGATGGAATTTCCCCTCAGCTTGCCCCCCTTCTCAAGATGCTGGGTTACACATTTTGGGCCTAGGCCGGGCTGGGTGTCCTTGGAGAGCAGCCTGGAGAGGCTTTGTTCTGTCTGTCTCAGCATGAGAGAGCAGCAGCTCCCAGGCTGCAGGACACTGCAGAGTCACACACTGGGAATGCAGAATTTGAAACATATAAAAGTTAAAACCTAAGGCATCAGTACCGCCCTGGGAATGCCCAGCTTCCCGGGAACAGGGCACACACGGGGATCCTGCATGCAGCCCATCACCTCTTGTTCCTGCAGGAATTCTGTGTCTGTGTTAGGAGCCAGCATGGTGCATTTTTCCAAGGGTTTTGTTTCCTGCTGTTTAAACAAGGTGCAGTCACTGCACACTTGGATTACAACATTTTCATTCCATCTCTGTATCCCACATGCATCATCCATATCCATATATCCACATATCCATATATCCAAATATCCATATATCCATCATAGATCTGTGTTTATTTTAAGAACAAACACAAAATTACACTTCCAACTGCTGTCTAGTTTATTCCCATAAGGATAAAGGTCTTCAGGGTTTTATTATTGTTATTTTGTTGTTTAACTTATCTATTTCTTTATCATTTCCTTGCCTTTCATATCATAATATTCCTTGTTTTATGGTATCCCTTTTTCCTTAGAGTTTTATCTGTATTCCATGTTCTAGATCTCTAATTTGTGGGGTTTTTTTCTTGAACTTGAAAGGGACATCAAGAGCAAGAATGTGCTGCTGAAAAACAACCTCACAGCTTGTATTGCTGATTTCGGTCTAGCTTTAAAGTTTGAGGCTGGAAAGTCTGCAGGAGACACCCATGGACAGGTAAATCCTGGTTTATTTCCAGGGATGATCCAGCTTTTACCTGGATGTGAATGGGAATCCCCCCTCAGGCTCATTGCATGGCCTCTCCTCCCTGTTTATCCTGACTGGAAGAAGTTTTGTCATATTTTATGAATTATTTAATTACTGCTCAGAAACTGAGGGATGAAACTTCCAGGATTTATTCCTAAGGCAGAGATAACCATGGCTGTGTTTAATCTGGGCCAAAGCATGGATTTTATTTGGCACCATGGGGCGGTGCCCGTGCTGGGGCTGATTCTTGTCCCTATTGTAGCAGGGACAGAGAGAAATAACAACACAGAGCCCAAGTCCAGGAAGAAATGGAGGCTCTTTAATAACATCTGGGTGGGTTTTTATATGTTTGTGAGAAATGTGTTGAATGGCATAAGGTAATTGCTCTTTTGGCCACCCACCTCTCAGGGTGATTGGTCAGTTCTCACAACACCCATTTCAAAATATTTCCCTAGTCAATATCATAACAAAACCACGGGTGCAAGATATCGAAGTTGGTTTACAAAACCCAGAGCGTTGTTTTTAATAGTTAGCATGGGAAAGACAGAGCTCTCACAGAATGCTGCAGAGAGCTGAAAACTTCTCTGCTAAAGCTTTTCAGCATCCATCGATTCTGGGTACAAACGTTGGTGTTTTGCTGCCCTCGCAGGTGGGCACCCGCAGGTACATGGCTCCGGAGGTGCTCGAAGGTGCTATCAACTTCCAAAGGGACGCGTTCCTGAGGATAGACATGTACGCCATGGGACTGGTGCTCTGGGAACTGGCCTCGCGCTGCACGGCCGCCGACGGTGAGCAGCTGTCCCTCTTGTGGTGGGGATGCAGAGCAGTAATGACACAGAGTCCGAGTCCAGGAAGGAATGGAGACAATGGAATTATTTATTAATAATAGACGGGTTTATATGTGTTAGTTCCCTTAGAGTTTACTTGAATGGCAAAAGGCTGTTGGAGCTCTAGCTAGCCACCTACCAGAGCCATTGGTCAATTCTCACAACACCCATTTCAAAATATTTCCCCAGTCGATACCATAACAATCCTACAAAACACTTTGCAGGTGCAAGATAGCAAAGTTGGTTTACAAAACCCATAGCGTTGTTTTTAATAGTTTGCATGGGAAAGACAGAGCTCTCACAGAATGCTGCAGAGGGCTGGAAGGTTTCTCTGCTAAAGCTTTTTAACATCCATAAGGAATGGCCTTGGCTGGGGACTGCTCGGGGTCCCTGCAGTGTCCAAGGCCAGCTTGGACAGGGCTTGGAGCACCCTGGGATAGTGGTGCACCATCCATGGCAGGGGTGGCACTGGATGGGCTGCAAATCCCTCCCAACCCAAACCGTTCTGGGATTCTGGTTATGGCCTACATTCCCAACATTCCAATCTTCTCTTTCCCTTCTCCAAGTCAGTGGTTGAACTCGTGTTTCCCTGTGCAGGCCCCGTGGACGAGTACATGCTGCCCTTTGAGGAGGAGATTGGCCAGCACCCTTCCCTGGAGGACATGCAGGAAGTGGTGGTGCACAAAAAGAAGAGGCCTGTCCTGAGGGAGTGTTGGCAGAAACATTCTGTAAGTGTGACCCAACTCACTGCTGCAGGATTTCAATCCCACCTTCTGCCCATTCTGTGTCCATCACACTGGGGTTTGGGAGGGGTTTAATAATTCCAGTAGGACTTAAATGGGCTGTAAATGTTCCTCACCTAAACTGCTCTTTCTTTAGTATTAGAAAGAGAGTGATTTTTCCAGCTTTTTGCTGGGAGATCCTGGAGTTACTTTTCATTGAAGTGCCATTTGATGGCTGAGGGATTGACCTCTTTAACACGCTGTGAGGCTGCAGCACTGCAGGGAAGGATTTGCCCCCGGTTGTTGAAGAGTTGTTGGTTCAATAGTGCAGAACAAAGCAGAGCTGAGGCCCCATGGGAAGCTCCAGGTTCACAACCAAGCCAGCTCCTTGTCCTGTGGGATCTGAGGGTTCCCATGTGCCAGGTGTCCCTAAAATGCCATATTTTATCTGGGCCCCCGTGTCCCTGTGGGTGTGTGACGCTTTCCCGGGCCTGCTTCCCGCAGGGAATGGCGATGCTGTGCGAGACCATCGAGGAGTGCTGGGATCACGACGCCGAGGCCCGGCTGTCGGCGGGCTGCGTGGAGGAGAGGATCATCCAGATGCAAAAACTCACTAACATTATAACAACAGAGGACATCGTGACTGTGGTCACAATGGTGACAAACGTTGACTTTCCTCCCAAAGAATCCAGTCTATGATAGTTGCACTGGTCATGGAAGTGACCACAGGACTCATCACTGGAGCTGCTACAGCGCACGGACTGCTGGCGTCACTGCTGTTCCGGGTGGGAAGAACGGATGGTAAGTCTCTCTGGAACATCACCAAGAGGTGTTTATCCTTTGTTTTCCCCCTCCTCCTCCCCAACGTGGATCCATGAGACTTTCTGCATTCCCTGCTTACACCTGAAGGACGTGACTGAGAACCCCTCACGTGCTGATAAGGAACTTACGATGAAGAATCCGGACCCGAACGGGCTAATGAGCGTTTTAAACACTGACATCCGATTTCTTAATCCCTGTCAGAAGAGACTAATTCCTTTAAATGAACTACTGTTATTTTTTTTAAAATCAAAAACATTTCATTTCAGATTTAAAAACAACAAAAAAAAAAAGGTAACTTGTTTTTATTGCATTCGTTGTTGTTTATAAAATGACTATTGTAATGCGACTACGACACAGCTTGTGAATGTTCCGTGTGCTGCTGTTCCGTGTACAGAAACAAGAGTAATCAATGGGATAGAGCAAAGAGGCTTCCAAGTATTACTTAACCTCCCTCAACCAGGTATACCTCAGTTCCACCTCGCTAAATTATGATTGACAACACTAATTGGAATAATAAACCGCTCCGTGTTTTGTAAATGATGTATTCCCAATTCCCTGTGTTATTTAAGAAGGGGAAAGCTTCATGCCCCCAGGAAGTGGCCATTCCTAGAGCCGTGTTTTTAGCCTTTTCTTGTACTCGCTTGTTGTGTATAAAAAAGAAAAAGTGCTGTTTATTGAAAGAAAATTTTCCTTCCTCTTTTAGTTGAAAGCTTTTCCCTCCATTTCCCAGAGTATCTCATCCATTTATTTAACTGAATACTATTTAGGTTTGCTGTGTCTGAGGAATATTTGAAACCTTAAGCATGAATTTCTCTCTTTTTTTTTTTTTTTAAATTTTCTCTGAGCTGTGACACTGGAAAGCTCTGAATTCTTGTTGTTTTTTTGAAAAAGAGTCTTTTTCCTATTTATGTTTGTGCCGAGGTCGCCGCGTGTTCCCTGTCCCGCCAGGCAGTGGGGGCTGTGTCACTGTTTCAGGATCACCTCAGGAAGCTCAGTTCCCCCAATTCCTCACCCTCTGCTTGGAGATTTGCAGCTTCCCTCCACTCAAAGCTCGGTGCCATCGGAGGGGAGTGCATCTCGCTCCCTGTGAGCCGCAGGTTAAGCCTGGAGTCACACACAAAGATCTAGCCACAGATTCCAGACCCTAAATGTTACAAATTTCAGGGATATCCTAGTTCTGCTCACAATATGCAACGACCATTCCGAGGTAACGAAAGGAATTTCAGTGTCCAGAGCACAGACTCACAAAAAACAAGGAAAAACATGGAAATGGCTTCACAACTCCAAGACTGGAGTTCAGGATGTCAAACCTTATGCTGGAATGACAGTGACTGGTAGCTGGGTGCCAAAGTGCTTCTCCCAAATCCTGTCTCACTACATTGATTGGATCCTTCACGCCAAATTCCAAGGGAAATAAATGTTGTAAGCCCCTGGAGCACAGAGCTGGCAGCGGCCCGGGGTGTGCTGTGTGTCCCTGTCCTGTGTGTCCACGTGCAGGGTCTGGGAAGCAGCAGGTGGGAGCTGGCTGAAGGCTGGCTGGAACCTGGAGCTGTGAACTTCATCCCTGGCACCAGCAGGATGTGATGGATAAAGCTCTGGGCAGGGAGGGGGGAAGGGCTGATGTTCCACCCAGGGCTGTGGCCAAGGATCCTGCTCCCAGGGGTCTTGGAAAGAGAAGGAAATGCCGGTTGTGGGTCCTCTTGGCTGGACACTTCCCTTTGGCTTCCATTTTTGCTCCACTTTTAATTAAACTCCACCCAGAGCAGGACAGGAGCAGAGCTGTGGAATTCTGAACAAATCCCAACCCAGTCCTTCTCCACAGACACCTCGGGGCTTTTAACCCTTCCCTGGCAGGAACGGAGCCACGGGACGGTTCCATTCTGCGCTGTTGGAAATCTGATGCAAAATTTGAAGCTGTATCCAAGTCCCTGCTGTGTGTGACCTTCCCATGGAGCTGCCGCGGGCTCGGGGCTGGCTCCTACCTTTGGGATATCCCTGCTCAGTTCCTGTTCCACTGCCAGCTCCCTGGGATTTACCAGCATCATGTAGCGTCCCTGAGAAAAGGCTGCTCCTTCCCAGTGCTTTGGAACTGCTCAGAATGGTCTCCCCGAGCTGCCCTGCTCCAGCTGTGCCCCAGTGCCTGGGGAATGAATTCCTGTTTCACTTCAGAGCATTCAGTGAGCTGAGCTGCCGGAGCAGCAGGGTCCAGGGAATGTGGTGCTAGGGAGGATTCTGGCATTGTTCTGGCAGTGGAGGGCCCTGCACTGGTGTGTGAGCCCCTGCCTGGCCTCACCAGGTGTCATTTTATGTGTGAGAGGGTGAGAAGTTCCTGTCCCACGTCCTCAGAGCTGCTGGAGGGGGTTGGACCACCGCTGCCATTCCTGGGCTATTCCCAAACTGCCCCGTGAGCATGGAAATGACCCAGAACCCACAGGGGCGTAGTTCTCAAATCTCCAGTGTCATCAGTGCCGAGACCTGTCCTGCTCCCATCAGCATTGACACAATCAGTCAGGTCACCCCCTCTCCTCTTTTCCAGCTTTTTTAACCTTTTTTAAGACATTTCTGTTCATCAGGAACACTTGGTACAAAACACAGGAAGCTGCAATACACATCCCTGGGCAAAACGACTCCAGTAGCATCCTTGATGGAACATCTGTTACCTCAGATACTCAACCAGCAGGACTGCTTTGCTTTCTCCCTCACTTTGGTTTTTTTCAGTCCATCTCCTCTTTGTTACCTCTCGAGTTGGGTGAGCGATTACTTTAACTTTCCTCTTTGTATTTGTCAGTGTTTTGGGCACAGGTTGTACTACTGTCAAAAGGCACTTGCTGCTTTTCTGCAAGTGCCAAAAAACCAACCCCCCCTTGCCCTCAATAAAGTGATTGTTAAATATTGTACAAATACAAATGTATACTCTGCCCTCTTCCCCAGCGGGAAAATAAAAAATGTGACTACTCTGACTTGCAAATGCTTCTTTGGAAACTTATTTTAAACACGTGGGGCTGTTCCTAGAGCAGTTCTTGAGCCAAACGCTTGAGTTTTGTTACAAAAAATTGGGTATGGAAAGATGTTACCTTGTACTTGGCACAAAATAGTCCTTGCAGCGGAAGCCTGTTGGGATTAAACATTTAATGAAGTGAATTTGTTTGTAATTAAAGATTTAATTGAGTAAATTTTCCATGACAAGTCAGATTTGAAAAGTGCAGTGTGAGCTTTGAGCTGGTGGGGCTGTGCTGCAGAATGGAGCTGGGAGGGCAGCGTGGCCTGAGCCAGGATCCAGAGCACTCAGCCACAGGGAGAAACCCCAGAGCTTGGATTGCTCCAAGTGGGAACTGTGTGTGAGAGAAAGAGTTGGCACTGAGCTGAGCTAAAGCACCTGGGGGTGTGAGTGAGGCACATTTCTGGCTGCTGGAAGGGAACAGCAGCACAGTTCTCCTTAGAAAATCCCAAATGGATCAGCAAAGAAAGCTGCTTCCAAAAATTTATTGATCTGAGCACCTTCCTGTGAGTAAACATTCCCTCTTCTGGAGCTCACAGCATTCCAGGAGTTGTGATGGAGCAGGGGCAGTGCTCAGAGCCAGCTGAGGGAGGAGGCTGCCCACTGCTTCACATCCGTGGGGCAGTTGGGGTACACCTGCAGGGCATCCATGATCTGGCTGCTGTCCAGCAGCAGCTTCATCAGGAGATATTCGCGCTGCGCCCGCGCCGACGGCCGCTCCAGGGGCTTCACCAGCTCCAGCTGCAGCAGGTGTTCAAAGGCCTAAAAACAGGGAAAGAGGGAGTGAGGAAGGGGAAGGGAACATCATTCCTGCCCCAAAACACCCCACTCCCTTCTAGGGCTGCGTTTGACCACCCCAATTTGTGCTCTGGAAAATAGAACCTGAATACTTGATAATTTAAAAAAAAAAAAAAAATGCATTTCAGGCTCACCTTCATGACAACTGGCTTCTCAAAGTCGTATATAGAATGTGCCTTCCTCTGGAGGAACTTCTGGAATTCTGTAGCAGTCAGAGGAAAACAAAAGGGGCAGTTAAGAGGAAGTGAGTGTGCAGGGTGTGTGAAGCTCAGGCACTGCTCTCACCATTGTAAACCATCTCGAAGTTGAATGGTTCCCCATCATAGACATCATTCAGGTGTTTCATGGCTATGAGGAGGCAGATTTCCAGGACAGACAAACCTGCAGGGAAAGACAAGAATCCCAAGTGTTTCCCTTGAGCCCATCAGAAACACAGGCAGTTCACCCACTATTTATTCCTCTATTTTTATATGCTGTGGGCCTCACCCATTGGTGTTCTGTATCTTTATTATGTAAAAAAAATCCAAAATTGGAGAGGCTTGATAAGAGAACATTTGTTTGCCTTGTATTTGAAGCAGAAATGATCAGAAATGGACTGTTTCACCAAAAAGCAAGAGCTGTAAGTATCTAAGCTGGCATTGTATCCACAGCCACGTGTGAGCTCAGAGCAATCCCTGAGCAGCTCATACCCACAGGGAACACTCCCTACACAGCATCTCTCACACCAGGAGAATTCCAGGGAGGGATTTGACACTTCCCCTGATTCTGGGAGCAATTGTGGGGAGAAGCTGAGCTTTACCATGGACAATGTTGGCCTTGGAGTCGGTCCTGTGCTGCCTGCTGGCCTCCTGCAGGTCTGCAGCCGTGAGCAGGGGGTGGTGCACGGTCACGGCACTGACAGCCAGCATCTGCAACACAGCAGGACACAGCTCATTCCCTGCCCAACACCACACAGCTCCTGCCTGGAATTCCCTGGAGTCACCTACTGGAACCCACACTGTAGGTTCATACTGGAAAACCTTGCAAATAGCTGGCACTTCAACTGCATTTAGCCAGGAAAGTTCTCCAGGCTTAAAACTTTAAAGCCTCCTGATTCCAGGAGATAAATCCTCATGAACCTGTTCATATCCACGTCTATGGATCAGCACCTCAGAGGCTGCTGCAGGAATGACTGACAGCTGTTCTGCACCTGCTTTGGTACCCAGGGACACCTCCCACAGTCCCAGGCTGCTCCAAGCCCATCCAGCCCGGCCTTGGGCACTTCCAGGGATCCAGGGGCAGCCCCAGCTTCTCTGGGAATTCCATCCCAGCCCCTCCCCACCCTCCCAGCCAGGAATTCCTTCCCAATATCCCATCCATCCCTGCCCTATGGCAGTGGGAAGCCATTCCCTGTGTCCTGTCCCTCCATCCCTTGTCCCCAGTCCCTCTCCAGCTCTCCTGGAGCCCCTTTAGGCCCTGCAAGGGGCTCTAAGCTCTCCCCCGAACCCTCTCTTCTCCACAGTTTGTCCAGGAACTCCTCACCCATCCCTGCCAGAATCTGTATTATATACTTTTGGTGGAAAGATGACTTCTTCCAAAGGAAAAGTTTAGCCCAAGCTGCAGAAAACAATGGGAAGGTTGAGCCTCAGCTCTGCCCTACTCTCAGGGAGGCTGTTGGTCACCATCAGCTCCTTTCCTGGCCTCCACTGCAGCCACAGGGACAGATTTGGGTGCCCTGCACTAGGAATCATCTGCAGGCTTGTAATCAATTCCAGTCACCAGAGCAGTACCAAGCAGAGGGCTCCGCTCAGGCTCTCACTTTGGAACTTCTCTGCTCTGGCTCTCAGGGTGACTCTGGGCACTCTGGGCACTCCTGGGCAGAGCTGTCAGCCCTGGGGCCCAGCACAGCCCGCCCAGAGCAGGTTACAGCTCTGGGGGCTGGCACAACAGCCCAGGGGCAGGTACAGTCAGGGGGCTTTCCACACCAACACAAGCACAGGGATGTTTTAGGATGGTTAAATAAGTGTTATCCTCTGTAAAAGTGTCAGTGCATTTATATGAGCTGTGCTCAAAAACAGAATTAGGGAGGCAGCTTAAATCTAAAAAAGACCCTCCAAGAGGGCCCCAGCTCCTGGGTGGTGATGGGAGGAAGATCAAGTAGAAAAAGTAGGTTTCAATATGAGCAGATTTCAGGATTCACCAGGAACCAAAAAGAATCTCAGAAAGGAAAAAAATAGTTTCAAAGGTTTCACCTACAGTTTTGTTTATAAATGGAAAGGCTTAGAGAAAGTTAAATCTGAATTGAACAGTCCATCCTCACAAGGTAACTGCTACAGAAACTGGAGTTACCCACACTCACTCACACAGCAGAGGGTGACAAAGCCTGCAAGGAACCAGCACTGGCAAAAGCTCAATAAAATGATGTTTCAGGCAAAGCTCAGCTAAATCTTTTCAGGCCTGAAAACCACAAGAGTTGTTCATTAATTACTGCAAACCAAGGAGGTGTTTCATAAATACCCAAACACACACCAGGAGCAAATGCAGCGAGCGCAGGTCTTTGGTGTGGTGGAAAAGGTTCTGCAGCACATCCTGCACAGTTTTATCCTCTGAGAGATGCTACAAGAAACAACAAAGTGGTATTTTAACCACCTCATACTCACTTTTAATCATTTCATACTCACCTGGAAAAATAACAGGTAAATGATGTTTTTAAAGAGCTCAGCTTACACTTGACAATACAATTTTTATGTCTAACCTCAACTTTTTGGTCTTTCCTGTGACAATTTTACCTCCAGACTTCAATAAGCAAAGGTTCTCTATCATAATTTAATTTATTCCATGTCACAGACAGTGAAAGGAAATGCCAATCTTAGGTAAAAGCTTCACACTTTTACTGATAAAGGATATGTGTATAAAGCAAACCAGCTTTCCACTGCTCTCCCTTTAGAATTTTTACTAAAATCAAGTATAAGATGCTTTAATTACCTGAACATTATTATTCCATTTTTGTGCAAAAGTCTCATCAGGAAATTCAGCAGGAAGAGAAAGCTGTTTCTTAAATATCTTAATGTATTGTTTAAAATCAAAGGAATTCATCAAATATATCTGTCTGTGAGAGAACCTTGACTTTACTCTCTTCTCCAAAAGCTCCAGGACATCCTTGATGGAAAAAAAAAAAGGAAAAACAGTAATTAAAAAAGCAGATGAATTTGGTGTTTTCTTTACTACAGCACATACAAATCACTGAAGTAAAGTGTGCTGAAAAAAGCAAGAATTATTAAATTCTCAGGCTTAAAATGTTGTAACATAAGTTAAATGTTCTAACAAGCCCTTTGCTGATTATTTTAATTGATGTGCCTTGCAATGCTACCAACCATCCCAGGCCACGTGATGCACCACATCACACAGGATCATTTGTTGCTAGGAAACCCTGCAAAATTTCTCCATAGATTATGGAAATATTTCAGCTACTTAAGCCTGAATCAAACCTTGCAGCCTATCAGGGCTCTGGACAAGTTGTTGTGTGGTCACTGCAGGGCTGGCAGCTGACAGGCCACATGCTTTGTGTCAGTCTGAGAGAATACAGCTTAAAAATCCCCAAAAACACTTAAGAGTTAAAAAAACCCCTCAGAAACAACAGCTGTCAGCTCTGGAGACACTTGCTTAATTCCACTCAAAAGCAGGGGAGAAAGGGTTCTAAATAATGGGTGAGGAGCACACCAGACTCAGGACAGCAAAAGAAAAGACTGTAATTTATTAAATCAACAATTAACTTTCCTATTAACTTCCAGAAATTTACCCAGCTGGGTATCACCTAATCCCAGCCAAACCCAGAATCAGGCTTTGATAAGAGATTTTAATTATTCACAACCCAACTATCTTCAGCACTAACAGTTTATTGTGAAAACAGTATCAGTTTTCTCAAGTTTCCACAGTGTTCACAGGAATTATTTCACAGTGCACACACAACCTGCCCACAATTCAGTATCATGCCATTGTAAAATCCTAGGAAACTGAACAGGGATCCTAAACCCATTTTAGAGCAGAAGTGCCCTACTGAAGGGGCTATTTAAAAAATGCCTTTTGTCCTCAGAACAGAGATTTAAACACAGTACAACTCTGTCCTGACCAAGAAATTCAGGAACCCCTCCAAAGAGTGAGCCACAGTCCAGTACTGAATGCGTGTCCTTAGAAATGTTGGTTTTCTCCTTTAGCAGTAAAGTTGAAGGCTCTGAGCATTTTAAGTTTGCTCTCAGCACAAATTATTACTTTTTTACAACCCCCTTCCCAATTCAAAAGTTAGAAAAATGGAGAATTGAGGAAGGTCTCTTAGGAAATTAAGTACAGTTCCAGGAGAGGAGAAAACATTCCAGCTAAGACAAAAGTCACTTTAAAACAGCTAAAAAAATGAGGAAGTGCCATTTCTTACCTGCCTACAGGTGAGTCCAATAACTGTCACAGGGGTTTGTGCAGACTGGGAGATGTCAAAGAGGTTGTAGAGCAGGGTCTGATTCTTGTGGTGGACAAACAAATCAAATTCATCCAGCACAAACAAGATTGGGCAGCTGCTGGTTCGGTTTCCTGAGAGAAATTTGGAGAGGCAGCTTCAGGATTAGACTTCTATTGCTACAGCTTTCATTAATTATGGGGTTAAAAATTCACAGATTTTCCTTTAGCTTTTCACTAAGCCCTCCTTTCCCAAAGGTACAACAGCAAAAAGGAAAGTGACACTGAAAAACCAGGAAGGTTTTGTAGTGTTCTGCCAAGCAGCATTTCTGGCGACAAGGAACACAGACTAATCTGGCCAATTTTTTAAAAAACCAATTTTTTTTTTAATAGTATCAGTCTGGATAAAAGAACCTGTCCTTCACAGCTGACATCACGTGCAAGCCTTTACAGCATCAGCTACATCAGGTGTGTATTTGTTCAGTATTAACTATTTTTTATATTATTTTGTAACCATGACACATTCTTGGGGTAAGTTTCTTCATTCCACGTATAAAGAAGAAAAAACTCCACTTTTCAGTCAAGTGACCCAGAGTTTCAGAACAGGGGTTTTTAGTGTTTACCTCTCCTCAAAGCTTCAAGGAGGAAGGCAAGGTTTTCAGCAAAACTGCCCTAGACAGAGAATAAATAAGTTTCAGAATAGATTTGCAGTGTCATTCTCAGAATTGTTTAACTACAGCAAATTCAGACATGCAATGAAGGCCATCTCCTTCCAAAACCATGCTTTCAAAAATGTACAGTGTTAGTTCAGGCTGTATAATCATAAACTCCTCAGGACAAGACAAATGATGGATAACTCTACATTCATCCACCTTTTTTTCCAGTCTGAAATCCCCCAATTGCCTCAGGCAGGAAAACATCAGTGATCATGTTAATGCCTGCAATAAGGTAAATTCACAAGCAGCTCTCTTTCCTTGAACAGCTGTTGCATCCTCATTTTCCAGCCACACACATGGAAAAAGTGCCACCTAAAGTGTTCCACTGAGAAGGAGCAGGATGCAGGGTTTAATTTGAAACTTTATTAAACAGATGGAAGCATCAATCCCTCCTGACACAAAACACTGAATGGCTGGGACCATCCTGCTCCAGTTACACAAATTCTCCCACTCTGCAGCACTCCAGGTGTGAGATGAGAAATAATTAACTGAAGACCACAAACCCTATCAAAGGGGGCAGAAAAGCCAATTTACCCTTTGAATGTGAATTACAGAAAATGAGGGAAATCTGTTTTCAAGCACTTTTGTCATTCTCTTTATGACTGTCTTCAGTAAATCTGTAGTTTATCTGTGGGAAAAGGGCAATAGCAGCAAATATTTTAATAGAAATTCCACGGAAAATGAGAGCTCTAGGAAGCCTGAATAGACTTCCTTACGAACCAAAAAACGTTGCAAGTATATTAAAGATCCTGCTTTTTGGTTGGTTAACTGTCTAAGTCTTTGTTTTGAAATGTTAAAAACAATGTTTCCAAATTCCCCACCCCTCGGAACAAAGTTTCTTTGGAATGCTTAAGTTTGTTTTATTCAGGGGCTTGTTAAGAGACACTTCCCTTTTCCCCTCCTTCTGTAAGGCACAAGGTGATGTATTTTTAAGAAATAATAAGGGTGCATTAATATTGCTCAACCAGCAGAGGTAACCTCAGCACTTGTGTGGAACTGCTGGCACTCACAGCCCATTCATTCCCAACTCCAATCCCACAAAGCCAGTTTTCCAGGAATGGGTTTTTAAGGGGTAAGTGAAGTTACTCACAAAAACTTTGTCCCCAACCACATTTTCCAGCTGCAGCTGCCTGGTGATCTCCTTCAGGGCCACTTTATCATTTGTCTGCAGAAGTCCTGAGAGAAAAGGATTTTTCATGAAGAACTGGCAGTTCACTCCCACCTGAAACTCACCCAGCAGCTTCTCTCTCTTTCCAGCCTTACAAAGCTTTGCCTTTTTAAAAATTAGACTGGACATGAGTTTTCTGTACCTGATAAGTTACTTAATTCTGTCACTAAGAGCACAGAAGTTCCCTCCATATAAAGAAATACAAAGAGAGGCATTTTGGAGCTCACAGACAAACATGTCCATAATTTAGGCTGGACTAAATTGCTGAAGGCAAAATTTATACTCAGTACATACAAAATACAGAACTGAATATAACAGAACACTGGATCAATGATGTTTAACTTGCCATTCAGATGGACTTCCAAGAGGTTCTCTGTAACTTGTTTCATTTCCCTGAGGTCTTTTAAGACATGATTTAATAACTAGGAAAGAAAAAATACAGAATTTCTGTGAAAAGATTAATGTTTTAACAGCAATGAAAGTGTAATTACAGATATTATAGGATAAGAAACAGTGTGTGAGATTTCATCAAGTAACATGTTTGAGTAATTCCCAAATACTAAAATGACAACTTTGCATTCTCCAGCATGACTGTGGCAATTACATCTGTTCATTCCGCTGAACTGGGAGGGAAAAAAAAATAACTCTGGTATTTCAGTTTCTCATTTTTTGGGGTAATATCTGGGGCTTTCGCCTTAATCAAAAAGCTTTACGAATTTGAGATGTGAGAGAATTTGGCTCTTGAGTTGGTGCCATAGTCAGCTTCATAGCTTTTTTGGATGCTGTAGAAAGAAACTCTTCGCTTTAAATCTTAAAAGCAACTCTACTTATTCTTTTCTTCTGGAAGACAAAATTAAAACTGCCCATGATTACACCAACTGCTGCTTATAAAACTTAGGGGTCCCAAATTTGCTGTCCATAAAGAGCTTGTTACAGAAAAAGTCATAAGGAACTTGTATTAAAATATCTCTAAGTGGAAATGTTAAATATAAAAATTAAAAAGCTACTATTTGCTTTGGCTTCCTCAGATGAGGATTTGTAGCTCCCACCTATGTGTGTGTATAAATATATAAATATACACACACGATTTTCTTGACTCCAGCATCTTTGACTTTACATATAATAAGGAAATAGTTCATTTTGCATACGTGATTTGCTAACTTATATTCTGGCTGAAAGGACCACAAATTTTCATCACAGTATTTAATGTAATCATTAAAGACTTGAGTGTTTGAATAATGCTGAAGTATTAAACACTTCAGTTAGAGGTTATCCCTGCCTCACCTCAGGGGAATTCCCTTAAAATACAAACCTACACTTGTAAACCACCAAACAATGTTCTGCTCCATGGTAGGGAACAATATTCCTACAGGATTAAGGTACCTGACCATTCCCTGCATACACACAGCTGTGGAGAAACCCACCCCTTAGACTGCTCCTTTTAGAGCTTTTGGATGCCTTTTCATCATTTTTACAGTGAGGGCCCAATAACAGGTTAATTAAAGAGTAATCAGACCATGGCTTTAATTGCAAAGACAAGTGTTAGGAACAGATTTCTCCATGCTGTTCCTGAACAGAATTAGCCCACAGAAAGCCCTGGAATATTTTGAGTTTACATGCAAACCATTAGCAATTCTCTCTGTAAAAGCAGGCAGAGATGAACACGTAGCTGCAAAAGCTCCCAGGACTCCAGTGAGGTTCTGTTGGACCCTGTGCAAAGTTCCAAGAGCTGTTCCTACCGCAGTTTTCCCGGATCCCCGGGGTCCAATAATGAGGGCAGAATTGCTCTCTCCATGCACCGTGGTTCTTTTCAGCAGCTCCAGCAAATGTCTGTGTCAAAAACAGAAATAGGCTGAAAACCTCAAAGCTGACAACATTCCCCAAAACCAGGGAAAATTCAAAGAATAAAACTCGATCCACTTCGGCTTGCTCTGAGAGCCAACACTCACTCAGGGCATGCAAAATGTAATACAATAAAGTACAAAGGGCTCAGTGATCAGAGCTCTTAAAATATTTTAAAATATTAAAACATGCAGAAGTCGAGACTATCACTAATTCATAAAGTTCTGCAACTCTCTGCCATGAAAGGACAGATTTCAATAATTATTTCTTTCTTTAAGAAATAGATTGCTTTCTGTGCTACCACTATACCTCAGCAGCTCTAAATTACCTGCACATAGACTCATCACCTCAAACTACATTTAAAGTGCTTACAGCAGCTACTGACACTTCCAATTTTCAAAGGCTCACACATCAATAATGTGCTTTTTGGAATATGGAATACTGGCATCATGCAATTGCTTCTGAAGGGGTGAGAGAGTGAGCATGGAACAGCTGTAGCCAACACGTGTGGGTCTGTTCGCTATTTGAGAGCCAACTCCAGCCAAAGGCCCTGATACATCTTGGGAAGGAAAAAATCAGAGCTGGGGAGTTGATTGTGTTTTCCCTCCAGGATGATTTACTACCAGTGGCACATTAAGTAGAACACAGTCTGTAAATTGCTTTTCAGAATTCCAGTATAAATAGGGGAGGCTTGTTTTGTAAAACCGACATAACAAATACATTTTCTCACAACAGCAATAAAAGGCCTATGTGAGCTCTGCATGTATAGTACACTGTTTTCATAAATGGTTGTGTCCCTCCTGTAATGAAAACTTGTGCTCTTATCAGGTGATTCCACTTACAAAAAAAATGGTTATTTAAAACAAGTTCTTTAAATGCATCTTTGTTATTTGCAGAATTTGACCTCCATCTGTAAAATGATCAGTGTTATTGTCCCAGTAAGTCCCTTCTCCCGAACTCTAACCTC
Organism: Pachycephala philippinensis; assembly: GCA_013397055.1. Taxonomy (NCBI): domain Eukaryota; kingdom Metazoa; phylum Chordata; class Aves; order Passeriformes; genus Pachycephala; species Pachycephala philippinensis. The sequence goes on along the minus strand of VWZT01011458.1, from coordinate 2,205 downwards.
CACATCTGGATGGCTTCAGAAGTAGCTTTGTTTTAAATATGGATCTCTACTTCAAAAAACAGGATGTTGGCACAGAAGGTTTAAGATTTACTTCTAACATAGTTTACCAACAGGAGAAAATCTGAAGTAAAAATAAAAGTATCACAGTAAGAGAATTTAACTTCTTGCTTGGCGAGACCATTATACAAAGTCTTAGAACATGCACTGTAAGTATCTTTCAGTCTCAAAAAGAAAAGTCCTTCGTGAATTAGAGATGCGAAACGAGGACAAGAAATCCAAAACTCAGAGCCTGACAAAAACAGCAGGGAACAGTCGTATAAAACTCTTAAAATATGAGGCAAATTATTTTTAGAAGCACTAGGCTGCAGGTCCTTTAAACCTGTATTAATTAGTAAAACGGAGAAGCAGAAAATTCTGACTTCACCAGATTATTTTACTACTGCAGTTAAATCAGAAACCACTGAATCCTAGAGCCTGCTCACTCACCTGTACTGCTGTTCCATCCCAAACAGTCTTCCAGCACCACAATGGTGACAGAATCTTTCACGTAAGATTTTTTGCACCTACGGATGTAACACAGGACAGGAAAAATGTTTGGGGCTTCAAGCACCAGAATTTACCAATAATGTAACTACAGCAATAAAATAATAGTGGATTAGGCACTTTTGTGGTATTACAAATATTCTGTAATACATAAATCTTTACTGCCATCAATGATACTGGGGTCTTAAAAATGAGAATAAAGTTGCAGGAGGCAGAATATTGTATAAATATTATATAAAGGAGAAAAAGCAATTAGAAGAGATTAAAATGTAAGAAATCACTGACCCAGAGGTAATTCCTTGGAAGATGCATTGCAGTTTTTAACCAGCAACTTTGGGAAAACATGAGAATAAAGGTTTAAAAAAACCAAACAAACTAAAAATCTCTTTGGCAGCTGCCGTCCTGCTGCTAAAAAAGTCACCTGGGTTCTGATTCACCCTACAAACTGGAAGACAAAAAAACCTAAATAGATCAAAACAGATTTATGCAAATCTGTTGCCATAAACAGTTGCAAAAGCACAAGACCATCCTGTAAGTTTTTTACTACACTATTACTGCTACACTTGAAGCAAGCAACAGGTGCGAAGCCAAAAGAAATACAGAACAGATACAAAAACCTAAAAATTGTACCCAGTATCTGTAACTGGTGTAGTCTTTGTAACTGATCTGGTTACAGTCTTTGTAACTGGTCTAAAAAATTAATGACATGGATGGCAGAGGATGGAGAAGTTCCACAACTTGAAAACAAAATAAACAGTAAAGATGTTACTGACCTGGGAAATGCACTCGGCACTTTCTGCAGTGCTCTCCTTCAACTTACGCTTGCTCATTGCAGAAGGTTTCATCTTTAAAGTAGAGAAGATAAACATTTTATTAAATAACATTGCTTTCCAAACAATCCTAGTCAGAAACTGTACTTAGATGTTGGTCATTTTTAAGGACTGTAATGAACATCTGTTCTTAACTACCTATGATACAGAAGTCCACCTTCCTAGTGAAAAATAACCAAAACATTGAAAGTATTTTAATGTTTATTTCTGATTACATTAAACCCATGTTTACACACATCCCCTAAACAGCACTGGCTTTAGGATGCTTTAGAGAATTTAAAAGAATGTCTTTGTGTTTCTGCAGTTGGAACAAGCTACAAGTACACGGGAACACATTAAGACACAATAATTAAGTTTTTACAGGAATAACTGGCCATCCTTGCTTATGACGTGCAGTTTATAACAATAACCACAGCATCTCTCTGGATAAGCTGGCTCTGAAGGGGACTTGAAGGGGTCCTAAGGGGATTGGGGGTCTCTGAAAAGATTTGGGTAGATCCAGAGGGGGTTTGGGGGGGAACTTGAAGGGACTGGGGGGACTTGAGGAGA
>VWZT01011455.1:641753-656037 GCA_013397055.1 Pachycephala philippinensis | reverse complement strand
TTTTTTTTTATTATTTATTCTTTAAAGAGATGTATTATTAATTAGGCAACAGAACAGAGCAGCTTCCCTGGAATTATTCCAGTCTGTGACTGAAAAACATATGCAAGGTGCCATCCAGAATAAAAAAACCCTGGTAGCCCAAGTGAGGATTTCACACAGCAAGCTCAACATCCAGCCCTTCAAAAAGAATGGATTAGGGCAAAACTTCTTCTCTTTCCAGTTTATGCTGGGCACAGTAGAGCAATTCTGGAGAAAGATTACGGACAGGGGACTCTCTAGTTTGTCTCTAGAAGTTGAAAGTAGCACAGGCACTGCTTGTGGGGGTGCCCAAACAAACTCAATCCCCATCTTCTCACACCCAAAACTCAGATTTCCCTCGATGGACTCATGGCCTGCAGTGAAGATGCCAAGTCCCAGCTGACATCACCACACAGCAGAGCAATGATGCTGCTGGAAACATCAGGTCCATGGTCCAAGACACCTCAAAGAACAAATGAGTCCACAAAGTCTCAGGTGCCCAGAGTCAGGATGAGACTGGTCAAATTATCCCCCAGGCTTATCTTTAGAGAGCTGAGCTCTTAAAACCCATCTGTTGTTGTTTCACAGAATTAGGGATTTTTATCCCCCAATTTACCCCCTACATGAGACGCCTGTGGTGCAGAGCAGGGAGTGCTCCAGATACAAACTTCCCTGCACAAACCTCACTTGTGTTTCCAGCTGACCGACCCCCAGAGCACCCAGCTGTGCTCCACAAGCACTCCTGGATGTCACATCTCTCTGACAGGTGCTGGAAGTAATTCAGCAAAGCTGCATTAATGCAATTTTAAAGCAAGAGGCCTCTGGGCTAAATAAAAAAAACTAATCCATGGGGAATCATAGAGAAGCTGACATGGCTCTTGTGTTGGGCTGGTCATTTCACCTTCCTTCCTTCCTTGCTCTTTGCTTTTCCCTTCCAGAGGGACTGGGGCATTAGGCTGAGTGCTGAACTGTCGGTTCAGATTTTCAGCCCTAAGAGATGAATTCCCCTCCTGACTCGAGCCGTGCCCGCGCTCACCTCCTGCAATTGTGTGTGTGCAGTTAATCATATGCAGCTACACTGAACCTGATTGTTAAAAGGCTGAGTAAATATAACTACACCCTCGTTATCTTGTTTAAAGGTAGGGAGATTAATTTGAATTCTAACTGGAAATACTGATTCAATGAATAAGCCTGAAATGTAGCGGTTTTCAATTACACTAAGAAATTGGTCTTTTGAATTTTCAAATTATGCAAGGCAAAGCAAGTTCACTTTAATCTATACGTGGGGATGTATTTGCCGTCCTCACGGTGCTGCCTGTCAGTGGGTAAGAGCTAAAAGGCAGTGAAAAATCCTAACGTTGGCTGTTGGTGCCCTCCAGGGGCCTGGCCGGGTATAAATTTCAGCCAAAACATAATTTTTGAACATTCAACATATACAATAAATATTGTATATTATTCCCCTGCTTTAAAAGGGGGTGAGGGCCTTTTTTCATGCTACCCTCAGCAGACAGTTCTTTCCAAAGTCCCACAGACACCGGGATGCTCGATCAAACAGGAGCAAGGGAGGGGTGCATTTATGTTTCACTATTTCCAGCTTCCCTGCCTGGATTCCTGAGAAAAAGAGGTTTATATCCAATAACAAACCTGAAGGACGAATAGAGGTGGGGAGAACTGAATCTTGTAGCTTCCATTCACAGTGTGAGTTCTACTTAAGCCCATTTTTGTTGCAGGCTTACTCCAGGTTTACAAACCACTGATACCCTCCAGTGGGCTTTAGACCCTCTGGGACAAGACAGGAAGCATTCCTCAGCCTCACAGATTGCAGGTGACTCCTCAGAGCAGGGACTATTAATTCTCATTTTCCCTTGCCATCCCATAATAGCTGCCACAAGACCAGACAACAGAGAGGAAAAGGAAAGCAAACAAACAAACCAACCACCAGTGTCCAAAAGCATTCCACACAAGACCAGAAGAGAATCTGTGTATAACACTGATGCCTAAAGAGGCCAACCTAGAAGCAGAGACTGGACAGGAGGAAGGGAATAAAGGTGGATATTTATTTGAAAGGCCTTCAGAGGCACACCCTGGGCAGGCCAAAGGCTGCACCCAAGATGGACCCCGAGTCACGAGTTCTTCACACTTTTATAGCTTTGCTCCATTTGCATCTCAACCCAATTGCACCAATTAAACTTTAGCTAATGATGTAATTTGCCCTCAGCTTGCCCCCCTTCTCAAGATGCTGGGTTACACATTTTGGGCCTAGGCCGGGCTGGGTGTCCTTGGAGAGCAGCCTGGAGAGGCTTTGTTCTGTCTGTCTCAGCATGAGAGAGCAGCAGCTCCCAGGCTGCAGGGCACTGCAGAGTTACACACTGGGAATGCAGAATTTGAAAAATATAAAAGCTAAAATGGAAGACATCAACACACCTCCAGCACAGAGCTGCCTGATCCAGGGTTTTGCTGGAATTAAGGGAGCTCGTCCTGCCTGTGCACAGGACTCAACAGCTCCAGAGAGCGTGGCTGGGAGGAGGTGCCTCATCAGGGCACAACTGTGTTAGAATTCCTCCCCCTAAACATTCCCACACCTCAGGAAGGCCCCATGACAAAATAAGGCTGGGATTATTGTCCAGTCTCACCTGCAAGAGTAGCTACAACTTTATAAATATTCTTCTGCCAAAATAAAACTCAAAGGTTTTGGTGGACTAGAAATGTCCTCTAAATCCACATCTCCCTTCTTCACCTCACAGCATAAACCATCCAATAAAAGCAGTGGCTATGGAAAGCTCCTCTTCCATTGAGGTAGGAATGGCACTGCTCTGTTTCAGCAGCTGAATTTTCAATACCCGCTCACAGTTTTCAGCCCACTATGGATAAATATTTAAATGAATATTTAAATTTCCTGCCAGGCCTGAGTAGGCAGGACTGCCCTGGATGCCCAGCAGGGCACTACATGCTCAGCTCTGAGCCCTGTGCTTTCTCCTCCACAAAGTCCAGCAGCAAGGAGCTCCAGAAAAGTCCAGACCAGGTGCTGCTGACCAAATGCATCTGGTGTGGACCAAAACTCCAGAGCTGAAGGTGCTGAGGGATATTCTACCATGCACAAGGTGCACAAGTCAACTTCTGACCTGCTGAAGGCATTAGCATCTCCCTCCCCCTTTCCCTGCTCTCTGGTCACATCAAGAAATGAGACTTTAGAGACGAGGAAAATCCAAAAAGTCTTTGATGTAATTAATATCAGATAATTGTTCTGAGCCTCCTTCCATCTGCCAATTACAAGCAGAAATTGAGTCTGGGGAGCTTCTGCAGATTATCTTTATGCAATTACGATTTGTGATGAACTACCCAGCTCCAGCAGCTCTCCCCAAGCTCCAGCACGATCCTAAGTGGAACCCCCGGAGCAGCAGGGACAGCGTCAATCCCAGTCCCAATCCCAGTGAATTCATTGAATTCACATGCCCACAAGGCAGAACTACACTCCTGGTAAATTGCTGGGTGTGACCGCTCGGCTCACGGCTCACGGCTGAAAAATCACTGCCGAAATTGGAATGGCAGCTCATTAGCAACACACGCTGCCTCCCATTACTTGGTTTTGTTCTCCTTAAATCACTCCCCACCCGTGCTCTCTCTTGCTATTTTCAGGGGTTATTTGGGGGCAGCTTCAGACCTGGCCAGGAGCTCGGCTCCCAGCAGTGCCACTGTGCTGGTGTTGCAGCCTGGCACACCTGGGGGTCACACTGAGCCAGGGCACAACAGCCGAAATTTGACACGGAGCAGTCAGAAACCCGAAGGAGCACCGGTTCAACCTCGTCAGGAGCACAGCTCCACCCCGTTAGCCCCCAGACAGACTGTTGGACATCAGGTCCGCATTAGAGAGGAACAATTAATAGACCTGCCCAGGAGCTCGGCTCCCAGCAGTGCCACTGTGCTGGTGTTGCAGCCTGGCACACCTGGGGGTCACACTGAGCCAGGGGCACAACAGCCAAAATTTGACACGGAGCAGTCAGAACCAGCACCAGTTCACCCTCAGCAGCAGCACAGCTCCATCCTGTTAGCCCCTGGACAGACTGTCAGACATCAGTTCCTCATTAGAGAGGAACACCAGTTAATTAAGCAGCCAATATACCAAAGCATCGGGGTTCTGGCCCATGGGGACCCTCAGGCTGCATGAGCTTCTCCTTGGGAATGCAACAGGAAGGAAAATTATCCCCTGCCAACCCTGCCCCATCCAAGCCCTTTTCACATTTATTCAATATGGGGATTCTGGAACAGTTTCCATTATATAGAAATATATATATATAGAAATATAATGTTTTCTGCTTGCTGGAGTGGGAAGGAAGACAGAGAGTGTTTATTTTGATCACCTGCAGAGCCGTGCAGGGGCAGCTAAGGCAGCCCTGGACACTGCTGAGAATTGCACCCTCTCCCCAGCACCTGCAGGTGGCACGGCCTTCCTGCACATCCCTGATCCATGCTCCGTAATCACATCCCAGGAGGAAAAAAGAAAAACCGAAAACCAAAACACTTTCTAGATGAACAGAGGTTTCAAAGATCATATACTGATTTATGATTTATTTTGTTCAAAGCCATCAATTTAAACAATTGCTTTATTTTCCTGAGGCTGTGCTGGATTAGATTTAGAGAACATTGACAAGGAAAGATTAATGCTGGAGAACACAAAATGAGTTACAGGAGACTGACAATGAAATACACAAGCAGCGCTGTGCTCGGAACAGCAGAATATGAAGACTCATGGAAAGTACAACTCATATTGATCACGACAGCAGCAAACATCTAAAAATAACAAAGCAGTGCCCATCCTGGGAATTAAAGTCCAGCCAGCAATTTTAGCCTGATAGCCTTTCACTGACAAGTTTTTGCAGTGAATAACCCTGTAACTCCTGACAGGGTGTTTTACCCCCTCTGCCAGGCTGCCACACAGTGCAGGTATAGCCACATGTGCCACCCCTCCAGGTGGAACAAACTGAAAATTAGTATTTCAGGGGACTTAAATTGAGTTTGTTCAGCTTGGAACACATTTTTAAATTATTTATCCACATTGAAAAAAATCAGAACTTGTATCACAGCCTTCTGCAGGTACCAGATACAAAAAAATTCAGCCCAATGTACAGTGGGCAGTTGTCCCATATCCGTGCTGGCAGCATTACTGACTCTTCCACAGCTGCTTTTAACTTTACACACATTGACACACACTCAGCTGACCCCCATTCTGTGCCTTCAGCCTGCGGCTCACTACAAAAAACCAGAACAAAACAGAAAGGACAACTTTTCTTTAAGCCTTGAAAGGCTACAGCTCAGCCATGAAGGATCTCCACTGGCAGTGAAGTTCACCAGCAGCTTTTTCAAGGCAGAGTCCAACCCTGGAACATCCATGTCCAGTGGCAAAATCTTTCTGTCCAAACTTACACAGGTTTGCTCGAGGGGATTAGCAGAGAAACCATTCTACTGCACTTCTGTTGAGGCAGAGATGCTCCATAAGTCCCCCCACAAATATTTTACACTCCACAGTGCTCAGCATCCCCTTTCCCAGCCCTACTGTCACTACCCACTACAAAATCTCACTGTCTTTGCATTCAAGCTATCAATTCACTGATTCCAGTAGGAAAAAATGCATCAATATATTTAGACTTGGTTCAGCTGCCAAACTGCCACAAAATGGGAAAGAAACTTTGGGGCCCAGCCACTAAAATTGATGGCTTTGCAGCAAGCCTGCAGTACCTCAGCCACAGAACCCAGTGATTCATGGCATGAGAGGATTTCAGTAATCACAACTCTTTTGAAAATAAAACTCCAGCTAATCAGGGTGGTCTTGTTTCCCTTAAATACATTAAAAAGTCATTACCTCAAGTAGTCATTACATCAATACAGCACTTTTTAAAGGAACAGCATCAGACAACGCTGAGGGGCTTTTGAGACGCTGCTATTCCAGCCTTCTGTCATCTCCATAATGGCCCAATTCTTTCAGTCAACAGCTAGAAACATTAAACTTCTATTTTCTCTGCTCAAAGCTCCTTGCTGCCCTTTACTGGCACAGACTCTTGCTGAGCTTGGGAAGGAAATCAGACTACTCGTACATATCAGCACTTCTTCTCCCCTGGGTCTAAGTTTAAAGCAGACAACATGTTTCAGAAATATTAATTTACATGAGATATTTCAAATGCAGCATAGGAGTTTCCCAGAGTTTGCCTTCTCATGCTTCAAGCTTCATTAATCAACTCAGCCCTGCCAAAATATATTGTAGGAAGAAGTCTGTAGCCTCTGGTCTAAGGCATAATCATAGCTCAGAGTGGAATAGTTACAAGCCAATGTCTCCACTTTAACCAGGACATAAGAACCCAAACCTCCTGGCAGCTGCACAGTGCTGCTGTTAACTCCTCCACGCTGGCAGGATTCTCATGCTAAAAAGGGAGCAAAGCAAGAAAAGAGCAGCACAGAGACTGGGGAGAGTCAGCACCTTGAAGTGTAAGGAAAAGGGCAGATCTAGAAAAGAGTGGGAGAAGTCTGGAGGAAAAAATATGGCTTGTGCAGGAGCTACCAGGGAGCCAGTCCAGCTCTAGTGCTCCTGAAGGAAGGGGAAAGATCCTCTCCACCTTTATAAGCTTTCTGTAACTTCTCACCACATTTCACACGGTGCTTTTGAGGGAGCTCAGTCAAAGAGCAAACCCCGCTGAGGCAGTGCTGAGCGCATCCCTCCCACTGCCCTGACAGGAAAAAGGATCCCCCACCAAAGAGCTGGATGACAAAAGTGCTGTCACAGAGCCGCAGGGAGGCAATAACACAATAACAGCAACAAAGCTGAACAGCTCTGAAGATCAGCACTGCCCCAGCCGGAGTGAGAGCTGCCACTGCTCTGTTCTCACGGAGCAGCGCACCTGCGACAGCCCCTCACAGCGAGCTGCAAACACGAGCCAGGAACCCCCTCCCAAACTTCTCCCCCACTGCTCCAGAGCCCTGACCCCACAACGTGACACCCACACACCAACCTGCCTGTTGGGTTACACTGTGTGGTGATAGAGAGATAAGCCCTGAAGGCCAGAGAGAGCCTCTTTCCTGGGCCCGGAGGTGACCCTGGGGCTGTACCCAGGTCACCGGGGATGGGCGGGGAGAGGATCGTGGTTTGGACAAGGCTGGAGCTGTGAGAGGGGATGATTGCAGTTTGTGACCTTCTAGGGTATTGTTTACCTGTTACCATAACAGGCAACGCCTGTGAATTACCCCAGGTGATAGGGGGACACTGTGGTGAACATCTTTCCTGCTTATATGATGTTTTATCCTGTTGTGTGGGGGTATTTAGGGAATTGGGGCCGTGTGATAAATGACTTTGCACCTCCAGCCTGAGTGTGGAGTTATTGCCCACACGTGAACACTGCACCTGCTCTCATGTGGATGCCACCCACACCAGACACTGCCCTCTGCAAAAGCCTTCCTTCAGCCCTGCCCTTCCTCTGCTGGCCTGGGGAGCACCTGAGCTCAGATCACCTGCAGAGCTCACCTCAGGCTGAGAATAGGCACAGCTCCTCCTGGGTTGGACACAGCCAACGAGCACAAGTCTTGTGCCATTCCAGCTGGAAAAAGTTCCTTCTCGTTTGCCTCCCATGTTCACATCGATATTGCCCCCAGAAATCCCAGCACAGGGTTTTTCTGTGTAGGACACCTTTTGTTTCTGCAACAGAAGGATTCCAGCTCCACACTCAGTCTTTAGTGACAGAATAACTTGAGTGGTCATGCAAAAGCACGTTAAAGCTATCTTAAGTAAATCCACCCTTCTTCTGGACCAGTCCTTTCCCCTTCCATCACCATCCACCTGCATAAGATGAAGCACTACTATAAAGTGGACCATTATGTTTTTACAGAAATCAGATTTTTATATGCTTTCTGATTTTATTTAGTGCTCAAATACTCCAGTTCTGCCCAGCACAGAAAAGAAATGATTTCTGCTTTCCCCAGAGTAAAATGGTAGTTTATATTACACAGAAAAGGTATTTCTCCCCCCCCAAAAAAATGCCTTGGCTTAAGACCAACAACAGCAGCTCTCAGGCCTGTACCAATAAGAGATTCTCAACTCTAAACTCAGGAATTTCCCCCTTTAAAAACCTCTGAAGGAAAGAGTTCCTATTAGGATTACTCCTAGAGCTGAGAGACCTTCAGATATCAGATCCTGGAATTATTCAGGTACTCTGTACTGAAAGAGCAATTTCATACTGCTTGTGGAAGAGGGCATTTAAACACTGATCATCAAGCTTCTCTCTCACTCCCAGATCTGCAAAAATTTGTTCTGTGCAACCAGAATCAAAGCTGGGTTTCCAGAAGAATTAGTACCTGAAGAATTAGTACCGGTAGCCCTCTGAGGGCTTTATTCTCTTAAAACAAAGACACAGCTCATGTCACACCCACACAGCAGCCCAGCCTTGTACTCACCCAGCCAGGAGGGCAAGAACGACACCAGCATCCCAGGGAAAAAGGAAATCCTTCCACAACGGAGGCAGAAATAAGTATTAAACCTTCAGAGCACTCTCCAGCAGGACACAAAAAACTCTGAGTAGCTCAGCCCAGTGCCAGCGAGCGCAGAGAAGCTCCAGGTGCTGCCTGGTCAGCTCCTCCTCATTATCCCCTGCAGCTGTGGGGTTCCTCCTCATCCCCTGCAGCTTCAGGAGCCCCAGCACAACCCCATCACCTGCCCTGTGCCCACCTGGGCCCCATCACACCCTTCCCACTCCCAGGGCATGTCCCTCTCCCCACACAGACCCAAATCATGGCTTCTCCTGGTAGAAAGCATCCCATGGAAACCCCAGTGCCCCCCAGCAGCCTTGTCCACGGGCACAGTGGTCCCACAGCATGGGGGTGTTGGCTCTCCTAAGGCAGAGACAGCTCAGAACTTTCTGTTCTGTGACAAATGTTAGCATTTAAAGTTTGTTCCTGCCTCAGAATCAATTGCTGAAATATTGTACTCTTCGTGTTTAGCAGTTTAGGCACTCCCACTTTTTCCTGTGTAGCAAGAAGAATCTAGAGTGCTTGAACACACACACACCAACAAAGAGGTTCAAGGAGTCCTGCAAAGGTTTTCCTACATGGATTTCCAAGTACAAGTGTTCCCTGAGACTGGTAAACACTGGAACTCGGTAAGTGCCACTGCTGTCACTTAAACAGTGGGACAAAAGGCTCCGCTGTCACTCAAATCCAGCAGCTCAGATCCACACACGCCACAGCTTCTGAAGCAAAAAGTTCCCAACATCCATTCTATCTCATGCTACAGCAGCTTCCCACTCCTGCTTCTGCCACACTATTCCCATCTTCAACTGCTGCAGGAGAAATCATTCCCAAGGCAGGCTGTGATGCTGGTCAGTTATTTCTAAGAATTAGTCTGGAATCTTGGCACTGTCCAATTCCTCTACAGGACAGAAGGCATCTTATAAATATTATTTATTCCCTCTTAAAATTGTTTTAGACTAATTTAAGTTTAAATTCTTCCAGATTTCCTTCAGAAAATGGGAGACAATAATTCACATGGAAAAAATAAGATAAGAATCTGCTAGAAACAAACTCTTTTAGTGCTGCTTGTTCAGAATGAAAACATATAAAGCTCATGATGTAATTCATATCAGATGGAAATTGCACTGGCTTTAAAAAAAAATAAAACTTAAGTGGCACTGAGTTGCTGCCTGCCATTTCTTTTTACAGGGACTTCTGACAAGGGTCTGGAGTGACAGGACGAGGGGCAGTGGCTCTAACCTGACACAGAACAAGTTTAGACTAAATATTAAGAAAAAATTCTTCCCTGTGAGAGTGGTGAGGCCCTGACACAGGGTGCCCAGAGAAGCTGTGGCTGCCCCTGGATCCCTGGCCATGTCCAGGGCCAAGCTGGATGGGGCTTGGAGCAGCCTGGGACAGTGGAAGGTGTCCCTGCCATGGCAGGGGTGGGAATGGGATGAGCTTTAAGGTCCTTTCCAACCCAAACCATTCTGTGATTCTCCAGTTTCCTGATCTGCTTTGTGAGAAACACAAGCACAGTGAGAGTGGCTACAGTATTAATTATTAAAATTATGAAATTTTCAGAAAATATCATAATGAGCAGGAGTACTTCTTATCTGAAAAGCAGTGCTCGATGAAGCCCTTAAAAAGACACTTTCTTTTTCAAGGACAAAACAATTAAGCATCAGGAGCTGTTCCTGTTTTTGTGGGAATCGCTTCCTTTGAGAAGACCTGTGACCAGTGCAAACTGGTTTTACACTGGTGCCAACTTCCTGACCTAACCTAAGCGAAGCTCTGGGTGGGATCTGAAATACCCTCAAGTTATAAAAGCAAAAGGAACAGAGAAGATGAGAGCAGAGAGCAGACCCCGAAACCATTTGCCCAGTTCAGCTAAGGGGTCACTCTGTATCTTTCAGCAAGAAAAGCCATCACCTCCCTTAAGCCAGCTGCAAAGTGAAGCTGGTTTGTGCTGCTTTCAGCAGCCCAGGCATGTGCTGGGCCCGTGCTGGGTGAGGAGGCAGCCACCCCTGCAGGGCTGGGCAGCATCCACCCCTGCAGGACTGGGCAGCATCCACCCCTGCAGGGCTGAGCAGCATCCACCCCTGCAGGACTGAGCAGCATCCACCCCTGCAGGACTGGGCAGCATCCACCCCTGCAGGACTGAGCAGCAATATGACAAATTCCCTCCGTCATGCTTCAGCTTGTGCTGGTTGTTAACACAAAGCAGGTGGAAAGCCAAGGAATAAAAAAAAAATGTAATAAAAAATACCAGCGATCAGGGCAGATATTGGAGACGAGGCTGCGAACAAAGGACTCTCCCTGGAGATTGGCCCTCGGCAGAAAAGCCTGGAACACCCTTCCCTGTCTCCAGCAGACAGTCAATCACAGCGCAGTTCCCTCCTATAGTTTCACATTTACTGTTATACACAGAGCTGTGCTTCATTAGTCATTAATGAGTTATGAGAAAACTGCCCACAATAAAGTTCTGGTGCCAAAGCAGGATTTTGAAATGTTTCAAAATTGCCAAATGCAATTTTGAAATGTTAAGTTTGTACCTTCATTTTTAGGCTCTTGAGCAGCTTTGGAAAACTTGATCTGCAGAGAGACCTACCAAAATCTTTGTTTCAGGCTCTGTCCCACCAATCCAGCTCATACCAGCTACACAGAGCAGTAAGATGGAGAAAGTATTGTGTCTCCACTGGAGCTGGCAATCAAAACTCAGGAGTTTTAGCCGGCTGTCTCACTGATGCAACCAGAAAATGGCACTGAGGTACCTTTTGCTGACAGCCAGCTCTGAAATTTCCAATATTTGGTCACAGAAATTTGATCACAGAGTATTTTGAGTTGGAAAGGTCCCACAAGGATCATAGTGAATGGCCCATATCGGGATCAAACCCACAAGCTTGCCATTATTAGCACCAAATCTCTCTGAATTAGCAGAATCTGGGAGTTATAACCATCTCTCCTATAAATCTCATTCAGTGCAATCCTGGATTAAAGTTCACCAAGGCTGACAGGACCCTTCCTTCACTGAGTTTGGGACAAATCCTATGAGTTCTCCAAAACCTACTGAAATCCATCAGACAGTGATCTTGCCTTTAGCTTTCCTTCTTCATGCCTGATCCCTGATCACTGCTCTTCCAAACATGAGAGCTTATCTGCGGCCACATCTCTCCCATTCTGGCTCTCAGGCATTTGTATAAAATGTTTTCAAATACAGTCCACATGTTTTTTAATATACTGAACTTGAATTTCATTTTATGGACCCCAAGCAACCGTGTTTGGTAATTTCTTTTCCCTTAGATCTATCCACCCAATTTTTTTTTTTGTTTGTTTTTATACACCAGCCATGTACTTACTGTATTTTAATTTTCTGATGTGGCCTCGCTTCACATTTGGACATTTTGCTGAAAAGTTTCAACAGCAATTAGTCAAAACACAGCGACGTTTTGGTTTTCTGTTTAATCCGTACCAGAGCAGAGACAAAAGCAGTTTCCTTCCAGTGAATGCAGGCTTTCTAATTACCCCCACTAATGACAGGAGTGGTAAGAGGTTTTTGGGGGCAGGGGTGCCTCGAGAGCCCTGCTGCAGCCTAATGACCGTGATTGGATGCTCCTTCACGCCGAGTGAGGGTTTCCACAGTGGCAGCTGGGCGTGAGGCTGGGCTCTGAGAGCAGCCTTGGCTCTGGTTTGCAACCCTCAACAACTCCCCCCCTGCTTTCAGACTCCTCTGCTTCCTCTAGAATCAGCTTTGATGATCTCCCCACACGCTCTGATTTAGGGTTTTGCTGCTCCTAAACAATATTCCGGCTGTATCCGATGGAATTAACGCACCCAGAGCTGGCAGTGGTTCCCAGTGGTTATGGCACAGCACTGGGGGACCAGGGACCCACGCCAGCGCTGTAGGGCTGCATCTCAAATCTCACAGCTGAAGAAGAAATAGGATATTTAACCCTATTCTTAACTGGGTTTGAGTTAACTCTGGGTCCTGAGCCATTCCAGCCCTTACAGTGCCCCTCTCTTTGTTCTCTCCCAAACTGGAGTGTGAATGATGTACAATTTCTCTCAGTGGCCTAAGGCAATCCAGAGCTTTATCCCTCAACACTTTCACATCCAAAATGTACCATAAATCCAACATTCCCCACAGCCAAACTGACCTGTGTTGCTCCAGACACAACTGCATTGACGCACGGGGTTTGTACCTGCATCCCCAGAGGGCTGCTGGAACATCTGCTGTGTAAAACACCAGCCAGGGCCCACTGCAGCATTTTGGATAAAGGGATATGTCCATATCTATATGGACAAACAATCCTGACTGCAGATTTAGACAAAGAAATGATTTGAATACAGAAAAATAATCCCAAAGTTTCCACAGAAAAAAAGAAACAGAGTGAAGCATATTTGATTATTCCATGATACTATTAGAATTTTCACAAATACTATCACCGTGGCAGCAAGTAATAACTTGGCATTTCTTAGCTCAACGTGAAATTGTGCCAAATGTAATCAGTAAGAGTAAAACAATGCACTGTAGATGCTTTACCAGCTGGAATAAACATTTCCAGAGGATAAATGTTGGTTTTTTTGTCAATCCAGCAGGCTGATATAAATGCCAAATATTAGAGAGCAGGGAAATTTTTTTCACACATACACACACAAAGGAGGGTGGCTTTTTCACACTGAGATAGCTTGAGAGCACGGTCCCAAACAGCCACAGGGACTATCCCAACACCTTTTTGTCTCCTAGGTCACTTAGGAGCTTATTAAAATTTTATGCCAGTTCCAAACTTGTGTGAATCAGTTCTGAGCTAAAATCAAATTGTGCATTCAGAAGCTTTTACAATTTCCTGTCAAAAACCATAATTCTCACTAAGTAGGCGATGCCTAAAGAGGCAGACTTAGAAAGAGAGATTAGACAGGAGTAAGGGAATAAAGGTGGATATTTATTTGAAAGGCCTTCAGAGGCACACCCTGGGCAGGCCAAAGGCTGCACCCAAGATGGACCCCGAGTCACGAGTTCTTCACACTTTTATAGCTTTGGGCCATTTGCATCTCAACCCAATTTCACCAATTAAACTTGAGCTAATGATGGAATTTCCCCTCAGCTTGCCCCCCTTCTCAAGATGCTGGGTTACACATTTTGGGCCTAGGCCGGGCTGGGTGTCCTTGGAGAGCAGCCTGGAGAGGCTTTGTTCTGTCTGTCTCAGCATGAGAGAGCAGCAGCTCCCAGGCTGCAGGACACTGCAGAGTTACACACTGGGAATACAGGATTTGAAAAATATAAAAGTTAAAACCTAAGGCATCAAGGGAATGAAGGAGAGACAAACATTTAAACCAGCATAAACCGCACTGCAGAGACACACACAGAAACCCTGCCATGACCCAGCAGGTATCCCACGCTGATCTCCATCCCAACACCTTGATCCTAAAAATGCTCTGAGTTTAACAATCCCCGCAGCTGGAACTGGCTGCTAAACACAGGGAAGGCAGTTCCTGGAACGCTGTTCATATCCCCCCATTTGTGAACGCTGTATCTGTGCCGACACACACACACAAACACTCCAGACACAACTGCAGCCACCCCAGCAACCCTGCAGCAGGCCAGGTTCCCGGGGACAATGCCACCAGCCCTGCCAGGTCCCCGCAGGGGGCACTCCTTGGTTTCCTCACGCTGGGGGTAGAGCAGGGGGAGCTGGCAGCCCGTGGTGCCAGCACCGTGTCACTGGGGTGGGTGACTCTGTGCCAACCCCACTGCCAGCACCGTGTCACTGGGGTGGGTGAC